>JAAEAF010009071.1:0-15427 GCA_011037195.1 Triatoma infestans
TGGATGAGCTCAGTTGGTTTTTCGGCAGTCCAAAATGCTCTCATCGGGGTTCCGGACAAGGCCATTAGTGAGACGTTGCTGTGTTTTTCACGGAGCGCTTTCAGGCATCTGTTTGGATCACTTACTGGACATTGTGGTTTAAGGAGACATCTCTATATAATGCGGCTCATGCCAGATCCATTTTGTAGAGTCTGTGAGACAGTGGAGGAAACACCCAACCATCTTATGACAGATTGCCTAGGTTGTGAGGAAATTAGGTTCAGGATCTTTGGTCGGAACAGGATGTCTGCGGAAGAGCTTAGGCTATTTCCCCTTAAGGTTATTGTCCGATTTATTCAGACTTCGGTGAATGTTAGATGGATTAGACCTGGGTCTGGATATTTGTTCCAGACCCGGTTTGTTGTTGTTTTTCTTGGGGTAGCTATATGGGGGCCCAGTGGGGCTTTAGATAGCGTTGGGTTTGGTCCTACCCACAGACAAATAATAATAATGTTATCTTCACAAGCTATAAGATGGTGTATCCTTACCCGGTAGTACTGTACCTCCTGGGTGGAGTCATGAGGGGTTGAGCTTGGTGACATCCATGATCACTGCTTGCAAGTCTTACCAGGTTCAAAACTTGTAAATCTCATCTTACTCGTATCTCATCGAGAGCAAACGCAATCCCCTCCCCCGTCAAAATTTTGTCGCGTTACTCTCCACAAGCACTAGCTCCCGCATTTGAAACATTATCCCGGGAAAATTTTACAGTAGCGTTAAGCTTTCCTTTAAAGTACCACTTCAGTACAATCTATGGTTCTGTCAACTCTGTAATATTAACATATTTTTACAAGCATTGCTAGAATTCCAAAATTTGAAGAAAATCGGTTTATAGGAAATAGGATTTTGAAATTAGGTTTTTTGATTTTTTGGGGGGAGGAATTTTCTCGAAAATGACTAACGGTTTCTGTTAAACTTTTTTCAAAAAAAAAAAAATGTGGTTTTTGAGAAATTGGAGACGTTAAAATTCAAATTTGTTTTCTTTAATATGTATTGGCGCTCTCCAAAATATAATCTTTTTTCTACCTGCCTCGGTTGGATACGATTTCTTAACTTTTTTTTTTTTTTAGATCTATTATCAAACGGTTAAAGGTACCAAGGTTGGTCCATTGTTAGCACGTGAACCGCATATAAATGATGCTGAACAATTGAGAGTAAAATTAGCCGGATTGGAACCGGCCACAAAGTATAGAATCCATATTAAAGCCACTACGGCCGCTGGTGAAGGAGAAGGGTATGTATTTATTTAATAATGATATACTTTATTAACAGAGAAAGCATTTTTTACTTTCTCTTACTCCCTAGTAAGAGGAAGCATTACAATCGTGTCAAATTTTGTATATCGTTAATATCCGTTTTGAGTTCCTCCCAAAAGTGACTTTTAGAATATGGCCTGTTTTGTGTGTGTGTGTGTGTGTGTGTTTGTTTGTTTGTTTGTTTGTTTGTAATATGAACAGCATAACTTGAAAACGAAGAATCGCAGAAAGTTCAAACTTGATATTTCGTTTAGGTATCACCATGGGATCTTACAGTAAATTATGTGTCAAAATTCCTCAACCGGAAGTACCACTTTACTAAATTATTTTTTCCCTCTTTTTTTGCGATTTTTTCGAAAAATAGCTACGACGATTTTCTTGAAATTTCCCATATAAGCTAAACATATCAAAGATCTACAACTTTTATTTAAAACATTTTTCTGGGAAAATTCAATTAAGGGCACTTTTAAGGGAGGGGCAGGGGTTATGTTTTTCTCTAAAGTACTATCATAGATGATCATACAATTCTATCATCTAAACGAAATTAATTAGAAATAAATAGATTCGCCAAAATTTTGAGTTTCAAGAAAATTAGTAAACCGGAAGTGCGCTTTTACTGAACAGTTTTTTTTTCAGTTTTCGAGAAATTTCATTAAATTTGGTACACTAGCGATAAAATTTGTCAATTACAATTTTGAGAACTAGCGTAAGAGAAAGTTGTGTGAGTGTTTCACACTAGATTTTTTTTTTTTTACACCTTCTAACGGACAGCGATGCTATCATTCAAAGAAGGTTTAGAAACCTCCTGAGTTGGTACCAGGAAGAGGAGAAGTCCAGGTTACTAAGTTTCCTTAGAGGGGTACTATAGGCGAAATGACTCGCCCAGTTTACCTGAAACGGTACTGTAGGGTCCCTGTAGGCCTACTTACGGCACCCAAGGGGACCGTGTGTAGGTCGCAATGCAATTGGTCCCTTTACACCCTTCCCCAAACAGCTCAAGAATCGTACTTACAAACCACCATAGCTTCTTTATAGCAGTTTTCTTTATAACTGAAAATTGATAATATTGACAATTGATAATAAAATTCGCAAATTTATTTTCAGATATTTTATTGAACAAAGGACACGTGGTTCACAGACTGTTCCACCAGATGTACCAAAATTTACATGGTCTAGATTACCTTCAGATAATGGTTATGCCAGTGTAAAAGTTACATGGTTACCAGATTTAGATGGTAAACCTGGTTCACATTTCTTTGTTAAATACAAGTAAGTTTTTTTTTTATTTTATATTTTCAGGATAGAATAATGGTATTATTATTTTTAAGGCTTCCTCGGCCATTGTCATGTGAAACACTTTGGAAGTCTTCTCGGATTGAGATCACGTCAGTGATTTGTTATAAATCGATGTTTCGCCCACATATTATAATAGCCTTCTACAGAGATTTTTTTTTTATTTAAGGCGCATGAACATCTATGGTCATTGGCGCCCCGAACCTTCTCAGTGCCCTGCCGATTTCTGGACAGTGTTCTCTCGTTACAAAAAACACTGTTCACCATCGGACACTGAGCTGTAGAGGCTCCTAGGAAGAAAAAATTAAGGGTAGCACAGCTGGACTCGAACCCGGGTCCTCCACCTGGAAGTCCAGTAGCTAACCACTTAGCTATTCCCTTCCCTAATTATTGTTATTATTATTATAATTATTAACACACTCCTTCCACCTTACCTAGCGCATAGCGCCAAAACCGGTGCCTGTGGTCACTTGGCCTTGCAAGTTACCGTCCCTGCCAGGAGGAGGCGGACCTCTACTTATTCGTCTAGTCCTTCGTTCAACTTCTACTTCTTGAGAAAACTCAACAAAGTCTTCAAAATTTTGGGGCACTTTTTGTCAGTTCTTGACAATCTCCCGGCCAGTTCGTTCTTTCCCCTTCTTCTCAGCTTGGATTCCACTTGGATTCTAGCCTTGTCGAGGAGAGGGCACCGAAAGAGAACGTGATGCACTGTGTCTCGTTCACCGCACTTACAATTCAGGAAAGGTTTGAACCCCAGGTCATAGAGTTTTGTGTTGAACTCCCCATGGCCTTTATTGTATAAAATATTTACATTTTTTTTTTTTTATTAAAAATAAATTCTGGTGTTACATTGTGGTTGGTTCCGCAGAGCCTGGAAAGCATCACAGACATTGTTCGTGATGCGCTGCTTTTTTTTGTAGCGCCATCGACCGTTTCGCGGCGTTACGCCATCTTCAGGATGAGTTTGTCAAACAGTGTCGCATAACACAAACTTGCCCAGAAGCAGAGTGGGAAAACTGAATTTGTTGTGTGCAAGTCTGTGTTATCACACTGTTTGACAAACGCATCCTGAAAACGGGCGAACGCCCGAAACCGGTCGATGACCACAAAAAGAAGCAGGGGCTATCACGGAAAATGTCTCTGATATTATGTTACGGTCTGGAATAGATCCAGTCACCGAGAATGGACCATCTGTGATGCAAATTCGGGAAGAACTTATATAGTTCTTTCCTTGTCTGCTTCATCTCACTGTCTTTGCCATTTCCCAATCTCATACTCTCGGATCTTGTTCTTTATTAGGGAAGGCGGTATCTGACTTGACTGGACAGCTCCTCACCATCGAGGACGATTGTTTCCGCTTTCTTGTTCTTATGAGTTAGGGCCCACATCTTTGCATGGAGATCTAGCGGTAGAACGCTTTCGCAATAGAGTACCGCTGTACGTTTCAAGCTTCTCAGCCCAACAGGCAGCTGTGTACTTTGCAACATTCTCTGTCACGGTGAAAGCAAGGAGGATAACCTGGTTTGCAAATGTCATGATATGGACTATGGATCGCAGGTGCTGAGGAATTCTTCCACCTTGATCGCCATCCTTCATGCTTTTTCGCGATTTATTGACATCTATTTTTTTTTTTTAATTTTTTCTTTAATTTTTTTTAAATTTTTTACAGAGTTAAAGGTGAACCGAATTATCAACGAACAGATGATACTGTCGACGAAGATTATACTATAGTCAGAGGTTTAAAACCATCCGAAACTTATGAATTTCGTGTAGTATCCGTTGATGGTGAATTCGTTGCTGAATCTGAAGCGGATGATATTGAAATGTATTCAATTGGTAAGATAACTTTCCTTTTTTTTTAAATTTTTTGTAAATCTTGAATTTTCAGCGTCTTGTTTACTGTAGATCACATCCGTTAATGTTTATATTGAAGAGAAACTTAGAGTTAGGTTTAAGATCTGTTACATTTTTAGTTTCTCTTAATCTCCTAATAAGAGGAAGTATTGTAATCGTGTCAAATTTTCGATATCGAGTTTTCACCGAAAATGTACGTTTTTGAGGTCCCCAGAGTCCAAAAAAAAGAAGTGATTTTTAGAAAATGGTGTGTGTGTGTGTGTATGTGTATGTGAGCAGCATAACCTAAAACGAAAAACCATAGAAAGTTAAAACTTGATATTCCCGTTTCGGTATCACCATGGGATCTGACAATATGTCATCTGTCAAAATTCTTCAACCGGAAGTACACTTTACTAGTTTTTTGTTTACATTTTTGCGATTTTCTTATAATTAGCGCCGACGATTTTTTTTAAACTTGGTATATCAACTACACATACAAAGATCTACAACTTTTATTTGTAACATTTCTCTACGAAAATCATTTAAGGGCACTTTGGGAGAGAGTTGGGGTTAGATTGTCCTCTAAAGTACTATTTTAGTTTAATAATCAATTCTATCTCCTAAATAATATTAATTAGAATCAAATATATTGTTGAAATTTCGAGTTTGAAGAAAATCGGATAATCGGAAGTTCATTTTTACCAAAAAGTATTTTTCAATTTTCTGGAATTTTCTCTAAAACGGCTCTTAACGATTTTCTTTAATCAAAGTATATGAACTCCGGGTAAAGTCAATTTAAGGGGACTTTTGTGAGAGTGGGAGGTTATTTTCTCCTCAAAAGTGTTATCATAGTTGATTATACAATTCTACCATCGCCAATAACAAAATCATCAAATAGAAATAAATAGATTGCCAAAATTCCCGAGTTTCAAGAAAACAGTAAACCGGAAGTGCATATTTTACTGAACAGTTTTTTTTTTCAGTTTTTGCGATTTTTTCTCCGATAAAAATATCGACGAATTTCATTAAATTTGGTATACTTACCATAAAACTTTGTCAATCACAATTTTGAAAACTGGAATAAGAGAAAGTTGTGTGAGTGACCCAGCTCAGTCTCCTTGTCGCCTTTGGCGCTTTACTTCCCGCTCAACCCCCCCTTGGGAGGGGATTCTTCGCCCATTCTGGCGCTTTTGGCGCCTAACTTTATACCACTTTGAACATTCTCAAGAAAATTCTGTGTCAAATCATGCAAGCCGGTTTGAAGTAAATCCGTCCAGCCGGAAAATTGCAGTATCAACACATTTCACAAAAACATGTGAATTGTATGGGTGTGTGTGAACAGAATATCTCAAAATTGAAAAATCGCAGCGAGGCTCATTTTCCCTAAGATGCCACTTCAGTATAGTGTATGGTTCAGTTAACGAATCCCATCTGTAGGAAGGTGCAACTTTACAGAATTTTTTATTTTATTTTTTATTTTGAGGGCATTAGTTTGAATAAATAATTCTTTGTAAACATTGCACTTTTCCAAGAAAATGTGTCAATTAATTACATTTGTCGTGTAAGTCATGTGAATGTTTCACGCCAGTTTTCTTTTTATTTATTTATTTAATTTTTAATTAATTTATTTTACTTTATTTTAATTCAATTTTTTTGTTTACAGATGGCCCAATAATTCAGCCAAAAGAGAATGTAGCATCCGCAGGATGGTTCATAGGAATGCTGTTGGCGATTATTTTCTTATTATTAGTATTAATTATAGTTTGTATGATCAAAAGAAATCGTGGTGGTAAATATGCTGTCCATGAACGAGAAGCGGCTCATGGAAGACATGATTATCCAGATGATGCCGGTTTTCATGAATATTCCCAACCGTAAGTATTTTTCCATTTAATAGCTTTCTTTTTAGGGAAGGGAATAGCTAAGTGGTTAGCGTACTGGACTTCCACGCGGAGGTCCCCGGTTCGAGTCCAATGCTATGCTTAGATTTTTTTTCTTCCAAGGAGCCTTTTACAGCTCATTGTCCGGTGATGGACAGTGTTGTCTGTAACGAGAGAAGAACACTGTCCGGAGGCCGGCAGTGCACTGAGAAGACTCCTCCGGGCGCCAATGACCATAGATGTTGACGCGCCTTAAATTTTTAAATACAAAAAAAAAAGCTTTCTTTGTTTAGCAGTTTTTTCTTTATGATCGTGCCAGTGTTTTCAAAATTGAATTTTCATTGGAAAATACATGTTTTGGGGTCCCCAATACGAAATAGGAAAAACATTGTGGTATGAAACACTTGCAACCACTTTGTCTTATTTTTGTAATATAATTGTTTTTTTAATTTATGGCGCGTCAACATCTTTGGTCATTGGCGGCCGGAGCCTTCTCAATTGCACTGCCGACCTCCGGATAGTGTTCTCTCGTTACAGACAATACTGTCCATCACCGGACAGTGAGTGTAGAGGCTCCTAGGAAGAAAAAAAAATCAAAGGATAGCATAGCTGGACTCGAACCCGGGTCCTCTGCGCGGGCGTCCAATGCGCTAACCACTTAGCTAATCCCTCCCCTACATGTGATTATAGAAATGAACTGTTAACAGATCTGAAGACGAAATTTTGAAATTAACGTCACAAATTCCGCTCAAATATCCAAAATATTTTTTTTTTTTTGGAAAAATACTTCAAACAAAAGTGATACGTTTCTTTAAAGTTACACTTCCGGTAAACTGATTTTTTCCCCCCCAAATTTGGAATTCCATCAATGCTTCTAATGTGTATTAATATTATGTAGGTGGTATAACCATATATTATACGGAAGTTGTACTTTAGAGGAAAGCATAACGCTACTGTTCCCTTAGAACCTCCCCTTCCCCAAAAAATGAATTTTTCCGGGGAAAAATTATGCAAATAAAAATATGTATTTATTTGTGTACATAGTACATGAAGTTTAAAAAGAGAAAAAATCGTTGGAGACGTGTTCTCGTGAAAATTACGAAATTCTGAAATAAACCATTTCAGTAATGTTGCGTTTCTGGGTTGATAAATTTTGCCGGAAATCTAAGAGGCTTGATGATGGTGGTAGTGTCTAAAACGAAATACCAAGTTTGAACTTCCTGTTGACTTTTCATTTTTGAAATAATTCTGTTAAAACACACAACACACACATATGTGGGAGAAATGTTCAACGATTTTTTTTAAACTTAAAATGGCTAACTGCAAACAGATCCATTCTTAATGCGTTTAACTAAACTTGAAGTAAAAATTCCAAGTTCAAAGAAAGATTATTTATTTTTATTATTTTGTATTTTTATTATTTTACAATAAGATAAAGACATATATGAGATGTAATTTTTATTTAATTTTTCAGATTAGACAGTAAATCCCATGGACGTAGTTCAGTAGGGAGTGATCCAAAAGCAGCTCCAGAAAGTGATACAGATTCCATGGCTGAATATGGTGAAGGTGATACAGGTTTGTGCCATATTTAAATCTTTTATGTTTTGTGTAATTGTGGATTTCATTCAGCAATTCAAAAATATCTGTTATCATTTGCTTAATGTATATAAAAAAAAAAAATAGTAAATTTTCAATTTTAGACGTTCGAAACGTTCGTATGTAAATAATATATAAATGTTCGCTAGGTAAAAGAAACAGTGGGGATATAGTGCAGTGTAATCTTGAAAGATATATTGTCACCCCTAGTGGTGTCAGGATAGGACTTTTCAATCTATTAGCATTAATTCGAGGTCTATTTCCCTTGAGAAATTTTCTAAAAATCTGTGGTGGGAAGGTTCTATAGGGAGGGTTATTTCCTCCTCCGACATACAAAGTATGTACTCAGATTTCTAAGACCTGTTACCTTATTGACCCGAAGAGGCTCATGGCTACATGGGGGAAACTGTTTTTAACAAAACCACTGACGCATTCTTATCCCGGAAAAACACGCTTTCTAAGAAGCCCCCCCCACAGCAATATACCGGTCTGATTACAATATCTTAAGATATCTTTAATCTCCAACTCCCCCTCTAAATATCCCCTCGAGAATGATAGCCCTCGTAAATATGCGGACCCTCGTTCTAAATAGTAGTACACCGTTTCTCTCTAACACGCTCGTCACAATTGTGACACAATTCTGGAAACGTATTTGTACAAAATAACGGCTACCCAAATATTACTCAGTCAACCCACCTTGACTCTTAGTTGTGTCCTACTTAGGGAGAGAAGATACTTTGAGTCTCCCCTTTCTTATACCTTTTATAAATCTCTTAGCCTGGAGACATAACCTAACGTAGTTCAGGAGGGAGTGATCCAAAAGCAGCTTCTCCAGGTTCTCCATTGTTTGTCTTCCCTGTTGCAAAATTGTTTGGTGACGGCTACTGCTTCCTTGGGACCACAAAATGGTAATGAGGCTTTTTTAAGTCTTCTCCTACATTCACCCACTAACTTAAAGCTACAGCACGGCTTATTCAATGCCTTTAATAAAGCTTGACTATCAGAGAATATCCTCACTTATTTTAACCTTTTCCTACCACTCTTCCACCATACAGCAGCATTTAGTGTTACCAGTGATCTCAGCCTGGAAAACAATGGCCATACCCCCTACAGCCACAGATCTTCCTTTGTTCAGCCCCTGCAACCAAGCTCCTTTCAGTCAGGAGCCATCAGAGAAACAGCAAATAATGCCTCTATCTAACTCCCCCACTCCTGGTGTGGATACCTGGCATTCGGGTCGCAGAGGCAATGAGGCGGCAGATCGCCTGGCCCGGGAAGCTCTGTGGCGTCGCAAGATGCCTCAGGAGTGCAATTAGGACATGGATGCACGATCGAAAGAGAACGGTTGGCTGAAACCCCAGGCCAAAGACAGGCGAAAACGTTTATTTATAGCTACCCGCCCAGGCTAATTGCAGAATTACTCCAACTAGGCCGGGTGGCCATAAGGATTGGCAGTTGGCGTTCTCACTGGCCATTGCAGACTTAATAAGTACATGCATCGCATGGGCCTGGCAACGGATAGCCTGTGTAGGTTTTGCCAGGAAGAAGAGGAAACAGCCTGCACGTTTTGTGTTAGTACGAGGGTCTTGTATGGCTGTGGTTTCGCCTCTTTGGAGAGAAGAAGCTGGCGCCTGCAAGCCTCAACCATGAGTCAGGTCTATTAAGTATATTAAAGCAGACAGGACCGAGAGGGTGCTCTGATGGGAGGTGCTCTTAACCGACTACCTAGGAGCCTCCCCACATTCCAAAGTTCAAATAAAGGACAGGACTGGGGAGGGGGGACTCCAACTTTGGAGGTACCACAATAGAACCCTTGGGGGTCGCGGTGGCGCAGACTGAAGAGCCAATCCCCCCACATAATCTAATCTAATCTAACTCCCCCACTACATTTTTCGTCTCACATGAACTTTTTTTTTTTTTTTATCGGGGGGGGGGCAACGCACTGCGACCTCAATCAGGTCTATTGTGCTATGCCCCCTGGGTGCCACAGGCCTGCCCATAGCACCCGAACGGATGCCCAGTTGAACATCCGTTCTACAATACCTCCATCAGGTTAAGATCCCTGAGGAATCCTAATACCCTTACGGGCTCTAGAGAGGGTATGTTCCCCTCCTCCACCTGGTAGCTGCCCAGGTTCCTGAACCTTCTCTGAGTGGCAGCCTCGCAGTCTGTTAGGAGATGTATTGGAGTTTCCTCCAACTCCCCACAGAATCTGCATGAGCTGTCACTTTCCAAGCCCAGCTTCACCAGGTGTCCTCTAAGTCGGCAATGCCCCGTGAGGAAACCCGTAAGTACGCGGAGCTTGTTCTTACTCAATCCAATGCAGGCCTCCGACCTCCGTTGGTTATAATTTCCCAAGCAGATCTTGGCCTGCCGCAACCCGGGGAGGGAGTACCAGAGTTGAGATCTCTTCGTCTCCTCCTCCTTCCTAAGTTCCTCTAACAGAAACTGGTCGCTAATCCCACAAAAAGGTTCCGGCCCCAGAAGTGGGGTCATAGCGCCTGTCTTGGCCAGGGCGTCGGCCATCTCATTCCCTTCAATGCCAACATGCCCCGGCACCCACCAGAGTGCAACTTTGTTCCTGCTGCCCAGATCGTTAAGTTTATCTACGCATTCCCAAACCATTTTAGAGTTAATGACTGGTGCACCCAGAGCTCCAATTGCTGCTTGACTATCAGAAACGATTACAATCTCCTGATTCCTGTATCCCCTATCGAGTTAAATTGAACACATCTTCCGATAGCGTATATCTCCGCCTGGAAGATGCTGGGAAATTTACCCATGGGTTCCGAGTGCTTGATCCTTGGACCAACCACCCCCGCCCCAGTCCCCTCGAGGGTCTTCGACCCATCAGTATACCATTTAATGGCATGTTCCTTGATGCCCAACAGAGCGGATCCCTCGCTCCACTCACTCTTGGACCCTAGCTTCGACGAAAAATTTTTAGTGAAGCTGTACCTCTTACTCATACCGTCCCTAGGAAGGTGCCAGATGGGGGAGCCCAAAGGTGAGAATACCAACTCTCTAACCCCCAGCCCTTCCCCCCCTCCTGCACCACTCCTGGAGATCCTAAGAAGAGCCCCCTTCGCCGCCCTTTCTACCACTAGGTACAAAGGTGACAGATTGAGGATAACCTCCATCCCGGCAGTGGGGCAAGTCCTCATAGCCCCCGTCATGCATAAGCATGCGAGCCGCTGTACCTTGTCAAGAGTTTTCCTGACCGATACTTCTTTGGTCTTCCTAAACCAAGCCACCGCGCCATAGGTGATAACTGGTCTCACCATCATGGTGTACATCCACCGTAGGATTCTCGGGGGGCATCCCCAGGATTTGCCCGCCATCCTCCTACATATCATGAGGGCGCCAGTGGCCTTATTAACAGTTGATTCAATGTGTTTCTTCCATAGGAGTTTACTATCAAAAGTCACCCCTAGGTACTTAACCTCCTTTTCCCACCCTACTTCCTCTCCGACTAGCCGGATATTTTTCAGGCGTGGGAGTGTTCTTTTCCTAGTGAAGGGTATCACAGTGGTTTTCGTTGGATTAACCTTCAACCCCACTGAGACACACCACCCACTAGTGATATCTAGACCCCTCTGTATTATGTCACATAGGGTTTCTTCAAACTTTCCTCTAGCAATAATGACGACGTCGTCAGCATATCCCTGACAGGCAATGCCGACGTCCGTCAATTTGTAGAGGAGCTCATCCGCCACCAGGCTCCACATTAGGAGTGACAAAACCCCCCCTTGCGGACAGCCACGAGTAGTGCGGGAGCGGATGGTCCTTGAGCCCACCACGGTCTCTACCGTTCTTGTAGACAACATTTCCATCATCCATCTGGCGGTTGTTCCATCCACCCCCCTTCTAACAAGGGCTCTGCCAACCGCCTCATGGGAAGTATTGTCAAACGCGCCTTCTATGTCCAAAAAGGCACAGATGGCCGTTTCCTTAACATCTAGGGTCCTCTGGATTACATCTGTCAGCCGATATAGAGCGGTATCCACCGACCTTCCCGCCCGATATGCGTGCTGACAGGGGTGCAAAGGCACCCTCTTCAGAACCCCTGTCCTGATATAATTGTCCACGGCCTTCTCCATAGTCTTTAAAAGAAAAGACTTAAGGCAGATAGGCCTAAAGGACTTGGGCAAGGTGGCGTCCCTTTTCCCAACCTTGGGGATAAAGACCACCCTAGCCCTTCTCCACGGCCTCGGTATATACCCGAGTGCCAAACTGCTCCGAAAGATCTTGACCAAGTGTGGAAGAACCTCCCCCAGGCCCTTTTGTAGGAGGGCCGGGAAGACCCCATCCACACCAGGCGACTTGAAGGGCTGAAACTTATTTATTGCCCATTCTATTCTTAGTGGCGTGCAGATGGTTCTGGCCACCTCCCAGTCATCCCTTACCGGTCTGCTGGGCCCTATCGTGTCAGTACCATCCTCTGGTGGCAGACTCCCCGGAAAGTGGGTCTCCAGCAGGAGAAGAGCACGTTGCTCCCCATCCTGCGTATAGCTGCCATCAGGTCTTTTGAGTGACATCAATGCTCCAACACCGTGTTTGGCCATTGCCTTATGCAATCTGGCTGCCACGGGTGCGGAGCTGATGTCCTCACAAAATTTTTTATAACTAGTTCTTTTAGCTTTTCTAATCTCCTTGTTGTAGGTAGTAAGCACCCGCGTGTAGCTCTGCCAATCCCCAGTGCGCTTGGCCCTATTAAAGAGCTTGCGCACTTTGGATCTTAGATTGGACAGATCTCTGCTCCACCAGGGGACGTCCCTACAGCACCGGAGTCTACTCACGGGGCAACTGTCTTCGAAGGCGCCTACCAGCGCCTCATTCAGTTCCTCTACCCTATGCTCCAGCTCCAAACGACACTGCGGCGCCCTCGAAGTGCCGGTACGATTTAGAGCGCAGCTCAAATTGGTGACAAATTCCTCCCAATTTGTACGTCTGGGGTTTCTCCACTCTGCTCCCCCATCGCCAAGCCCCTCCAGACTGAATGTAATAATTCGATGATCTGAAAGGGAAGGCTCATCCGAGACTTCCCAGCTCCCGACAAACTGCCCGATGCTAGGACTACCAAAGGTAATATCGAGAACCTCCTGCCTTGCCCTAGTTACGAACGTAGGTGACGCCCCGACGTTGAAAATATCTAGGTTATATTGGAGGATAAACTCTAAAAGGTACTCACCTCTTCTGTTGTTTCTTCTGCTCCCCCACACTCTGTTGTGGACGTTCGCATCGCATCCAATGAGGAAAGGCAGCTTCCGCTCCCGGCAGTATTCTACCAACCTCTGAACCTCCGCCGGCGGTACATCCCTGTCCCCAGCGAAGTAACTGGATGCTATCACAACAGCGCGGTTGTTACCTCCATAATTCAAGTGGGCCAAAATGGATACCAGATCCCGTGTCGTAAATTCTGAAAAACATGTATAGTTAATATTATTTCTGATCAGGATGTAGGCCCTAGGATTTTCACTTTTAGCATCCCATACTACCTTACTGTACTTACCTGACAGTCCACAAATCCGTCCTTTGACTGTCCACGGCTCCTGAATCAGCACCAGGCTAAGTAGCCTTTTGGCGAACAACCTCGCAAATTGGCCGATGCCCCTTTGCATGGTGTAGGTTCGCCTGGGCTACCCCGGTACTCATTCCCGAAGGGTGCTTGCTCATGGGGGTGGGGGAGCACCCCCCTCCTCCCCCAGGAGCTTCTCCTCCTCCTCGACCGAGAGGCTTGCCCGGAGGGCTGAGAGATCCATTGCTCCCATGTCTCCCAGGCTCTCCCGTCGCTGAGAATCGTACTCGAGCCCCGGGGATGAACTCTCCCTCGGCGGCTCCTCTACTGGAGTAGAGGACAAACGAGCTTGCTGCTCCTTATCATCCCCTTCACCCTCCAGCTTCTTCCAGCCTCTAATGGGGAGCTTCCCAAACCGAAATCGGATGGTTCCTCCTCCCCTCCTGACCGCCTCGAACGACTGATCGTCGATCGCGGCGGTCATCAAGAGACCTCCATTCTCCTCTTTACATACGAGGATCTTCCAGATCTTCGTGTTTACTCCCACGTTCTGGGCATCCACCAAGGCCAAGACCTTCTTGATGCCCTTGTCCGCACTCCTTGGAAAGAAGGGAGTGATGGTGTGCATCTTCGGGAAATCCTCTCCCGAGCACGCCATCAACTCCACTCCCGTCCAAGTACTCAGGGTTGATACCCTGCTCTGCAGCCAGTCCGCCGTGTACTGGTCAAAGCAGTCTAGCCACAGCATCCCTGGACGAAAATGTATGCCCTCAAATAGGAGCTTATGCTCCCATCCAAGGGTTATTTCCTCCACAATAGCATCCTCCAGTGCTGATAACTCCTCAGCACTGAGTATCACATCCGGGAAGCCTCGAGGCATCACCCCAACTCTCACCGCCTGTACTGCACCGGCATAGCTGGTGCTAGGACGGCGAAGACTTGGGTTCGCCCCCGAGGGAACCCCGGGATTCATACTACCAGAAGGTACCACCCTTCTTCTTTTAACATCTTTCCTTTCGGGAGGTGTTGTGTATCTCTCCCGCTTACCATGAGCACGCTGAGGTGGGCTACTGCCTCCCCGCTGTGCTCTGTGCTTCTCGGCCTCCGCTCTTGCTTCCTGGGGGGTCATGCCCCCAGCAAGCGCGCGGAGATACCACCGAACGCCTGAACCACTGAGGCCTCTCCTCAGAGGGTCATCTATCGCCCCCGGTTGCCCAGGGGCGGTGGCGGTAACGTCCTCTTCCTCCCGCTCCTTTTCCGACCCGGTGCCTCCTCTTTCCTTACCGCACCAGGAGGATAAGCGGGAGCCTCCCCGCCACCGCTAGTAGTAGGCCTATTGCCTGCTTCCCCCCCACCAGGAGCTTGCTCCATAGATGCCTGGGGTTCCATTATTACAATCGCGGTATCCACCCGCTTACTTACTGGGACCTGCTCAGCTTGGCGAGAAGTACTCGCCTCGCTGATACGAGGCATGCCCCGCATGCCCATTCCACTGGGAGCACGCTCCTTTGTGGCTTGGGCCGCAGGTTGTAAAGTGGCGGTAGCTGCCCGCCTAATTCCAGATTTGATCTTTTTTGTTTTCTTCATGGATTCCCACGTGCAGCTAGGGTTTCTCATCGGTCGACTGCATCAGAGCCCCGCATGATACAGCAAGGCCATTCATTACTCCCTGATGCGGCCCGGTTTCAGGAAGGCACCGTTATACTACAGCCTGTATTACCCCCTGGCTGCAAACCTACATGGGCACGGTACGCATAACACCCTGTTTTAGGGGGGGGGGTGTGTCTCTGAAGCTGCCCCTGGGGGCACCACCTCAGATGACCAGCGGGTACACCCTTAACCGCTGGGGACTTTTATCGACGTCCAGGTCTAGAACCGCCGAGTTCCGTATACAACGGGGCCACCTCGGGAAGGACGCAGTAACACTAGATGCTGCGCTCGGACGGTCTTGATGAATAGTAGGTGAAGCCTGCTATTCACCCTGGAGCTTCCCACCAAAACGGTGG
>JAAEAF010009072.1:0-18028 GCA_011037195.1 Triatoma infestans
CTGCTATTTCAGTTTATTAGACAATTCTGTCATCTAAATAATGTTAATTAGAATTAAATATGTTGTTGAAATTCCGGGTTTGACAAAATTCGGATAACCGGAAGTGCTTTTACTTTACCACTATACTAAATGATTTTTTTTTCACTTTTTCGCGATTTTCTCCAAAAAATGGCTCCGACGATTTTCTGGAAACTTCGTATATAAACTAAAACAAACAAAGATCAATAACTTTTATTTAAATAATTTCTCTTGGGAAAATTCATTTAAGGGCACTTTTACGGGAGTGGTGGGGTTCTAGCCTCCTCTAAAGTGGTATCACAGTTGCTTATACAATTCTATCATCCAAACAACATTAATTAGAAATAAACAGATGGCCAAAATTCCGAGTTCCAAGTAAATTAGTATACCGAAGTGCTCTTTTACTGAACAGTTTTTTTCAGATTTCCACGAATTTCATTAAAAATTTGACACACAAACTATAAAATTTATCAATTATAATTTTGAGTACTGAAGTAAGAGAAAGTTGTGTGAGTGTTTCACACCAAATTTTTTCCCCCTTCATATATGATGAATTTAAATGAGATGTACTTACTTTAGTTTCTCTTAGTCCTGTTTTTTTTTTTCTTTTTTTGTTTTTAATTTAAAGCGCGTCAACATCTCAATGCACTGCCGGCCTTGGGTCAGTATTCTCTCGTTACAGACAACATTATCCATTACGGGCAGTGAGCTGTAGGGGCTCCTAGGAAGAAAAAAAAAATCTAAGGGCAGCACAGCTGGACTCGAACCTGGGATCTCCGCATGGGAGTTCAATATGCTAACCACGTGTCAAATTTCTGGAAATCCATGTGTTGTACGTAAAACTATTTTTAGCCAATGATTATATTATGTGAGCGTGATGTGTTTGTATTAACAGAATTTCTCCAAAATGAAAAATCGTAGGAAGCTTCAAAATTGATAAGATCACGGCATCATACACACACTAAGGTTTCGGGCAAAATCTATCAATCGGAAGTGCGCGTCTGTTACTGTGTAAGGAATTTTGTTTTCTCAAAAATGGCTCCAACAATATTTCGTATACTATAATACACCTTTCACTTTTATTTGCAACATTCTCCATGGGAAAAAAGATATCTGGGGGAAATTGTAGCGTCATGCTTTTCTCCAAAGTAGTATTTCACTACAATGTATGTTTTTTTTATCACATATACAATATTAATTTACATTAAAAGTAATAATAAAATTTCAAATTTGAAGACAATCTGTTAATCGGAATTTCGATTTTACAGAAGAGTTTTTTTCTAAATTGGTATATAGTTATAGGTATATCTGAATAAATGCCATCGCATTCTTTTATAGCCAACTTATGTTAACCTTTAGCAAAATATTGCAATTTTAAGGATAATGTATGAATTGGAGTAAGAGAAAGTCGTGTGAGTGTTTCACACCAGATTTTATTATTATTATTATTATTATTATGAAGGCCACCAGCATAATTTTGCAGGCATCCTCCAAATCCTAATTTCGCTATTGGCTATAAAGTCGTAATATGGTCTTCTTAGTGGTTTGGTGATTAGCCCCACTGAGGGAAGTGATTAGCTAAGTGGTTAGCTTACTGGACTGACGCGGAGGACCTGGGTTCGAGTCCACGAGTCCAGCAAGGCTATCCTTAGATTTTTTTTCTTCCTAGGAGCCCCTACACCTCATTGCCCGGTAATGGATAGTATTGTCTGTAACGAAAGAACACTGTCCGGGGGCTACCAGTGCACTGAGAATACCAGTGCATTGGACTCCGGCCGCCAATGACCATAGAAGGTAAGGCGCCTTAAATTAAAAAAAAAAAAATTTCTGGTGTGAAACACTCACACAACTTTCTCTTACTCCTGTTCTCAAAATTAAAATTGACAAATGCTATAGTTTGTGTACCAAATTTAACGAAATTCGTCGAAAACTGAAAAAAAAATTTCAGTAAAAGTGCACTATCGGCTTACTAATTTTCTTGAAAACTTGGAATTTTGGCAATCTATTTATTTTTAATTAATTTTGTTTGGATGATAGAATTGTATAATCAACTGTAATACCACTTTAGAGGAAGCTGTAACCCTACCCCTCCCTTAAAAGTGCCCTTAAATGAATTTTCTAAAAGATATGTTTTGAATAAAAGATGTAGATCTTTGCATGTTTAGTTTATATACTATGTTTCAAGAAAATCGTCGAAGCCATTTTTGAGAAAATCGCGAAAAAGTGAAAAAATCATTTAGTAAAGTGTTAAAACAAACGCACTTCTAGTTATCAGATTTTTTCAAACTCGGAATTTCAACAACATATTTAATTTTAATTAACATTATTTAATTGACAGAATTGTCTAATAAACTGAAATAGCGCTTTAGAGGAAAACCTAACCCCACCCCTCCCTCGGTAGTGCCCTTAAATGAATTTTCCCGGAGATAACTTTCAAATAAAAGTTGTAGCTCTTTGTATGTGTAGTTGATATATCAAGTTTAAAGAAAATCGTCGGAGCCATTTTTGAGAAAATCGCAAAAACGTAAAAAATCCAACTAGTAAAGTAGTACTTCCGGTTGAGGAATTTTGACAGATAACGTAATGTCAGATCCCATGGTGATACCTAAACGGAATCAAGTTTCGACTTTCTACAATTTTTCGTTATTGAGCTATACTGTTTAATACATACATAGATACATATATATAATATGTAAATTTTCGATATCGAGTTTTCACCGGAAATATCCGTTTTGAGGTCCCCTGAGTCCAAAAAAGTGGTTTTTAGAAAATGGTCTGTGCGCGCGCATGTGTGTGTGTGTGTGTGTGTGTGTGTGTGTATATACACACACATACACAGACCATTTTCTAAAAACCACTTTTTTGGACTCAGGGGACCTCAAAACGGATATTTCCGGTGAAAACTCGATATCGAAAATTTGACACGATTACAATAATTACTCGTACTAGGAGTAAGAGAAAGTAAAAATTAGCCACTCTCTCCTGATAACAACTGATCGGGGATTCTGTGAAATTAGGCATTAAAATATACATTGGCCAATCATATTAAGCATATTTATTTCGAAAATTTGAATAAAATTGGGATTTTGCCGAGTAGATATAAACCAAAATTCGAATTCCTCTTTTATTGTTGATTTCACATACAATGGACGTTCCCAAAATATTAAGATAACTATTTATTTAATATAACAGCAGAAACAGCAGAAAGAACTCCGCCAAATAGTTACTCCAATTTATTTAGTTATTTTTTTTTTTTTACGTTGTAAGGAGAAGGAAGTATTATAGGTAATATATCAGGCAGTGCTTCCCTTAGGTTTTCACTCCTAGATGGCGCTAAAGCTCACCGCCTGGTTGCGCCTTTAATGATGGCCTGAATGCTCCCAGAAAGAAAACCTGTTATGAAACACTGAACTTTTATTTATGGCAATTCTTATAGTTGTAAATAAACAAAATATTCTTTAAAGTTCGAGTCTTTAATAAATATTGAGTTGATTTTAATATTAACCAGCTGATATGGCCTATACTATGATAATTGTCACTGCAGAGGGCAGTATGTGTGGACGTTCCAGCTTTCTCAGACCCTCTAAAATATTTCACTTGGAACAAAGAGATAAAACTTCAAATGAGTAATTAGTACACTAAAGAACAAATTAATACTCTTACGTACATACATAAATATATATGCATACAAATACACACGCGCACACAAAGGTCATTTGTAAAAAACCACTTTTTTGTACTCGGGGGCCCTCAAAACAAGTAGGTATTTCTGATGAAAACACAATATACAAAATTTGACACGATTACATACTTCCTCTTACTAGGAGTGAGAAAGTTAAAAAGTGGGGGG
The DNA here is from genome assembly GCA_011037195.1 of Triatoma infestans. Taxonomy (NCBI): domain Eukaryota; kingdom Metazoa; phylum Arthropoda; class Insecta; order Hemiptera; family Reduviidae; genus Triatoma; species Triatoma infestans. The sequence continues at coordinate 3,869 of JAAEAF010009072.1, forward strand.
AAGTATTATAATCTTGTTATTTGTTCATAATTTATTTGTCGCTAGAAACATTTTTCAGTTACACCCTGAAATGAAAAAAAAAAAAAAATCTGGTGTGAAACACTCACACACTTTCTCTTACTCCAGTTCTCAAAATTATGATTGACAAATTTTATAGTTTGTGTACCAAATTAATTCAAATACGGCGAAAACTGATAAAACCGTTCAGTAAAAGCGCACTTCCGGTTAACTAATTTCCCTGAAACTCGGAATTTTGGCCATCTATTTATTTCAAATTAATTTTGTTTGGATGATAAAATTTTATAATCAACTATGATAGCACTTTAGAGAAAAACATAACCCCACTCCTCCCCTAATTATATACGAAGTTTCAAGAAAATCGTCGAAGCCATTTTTAAGAAAATCGGGAAAAAGTGGAAAAATCATTTAGTGTTAAAGTAAATGCACTTCCGGTTATCCGATTTTTTCTAACTCGGAATTTCAACAAAATATTTAATTCTAATTAACATTATTTAGATAATGGAATTGTTTAATAAACCGAAATAGCACTTTAGATGAAACCTAATCCCTCCTCTCCTCCATAACTGCCCTTAAATGAATTTTCCCAGAGAAATGTTTCAAATAAAAGTTGTAGCTCTTTGTATGTGTAGTTGATATACCAAGTTTGAAGAAAATCGTTAGTGCCAATTTTGAGAAAAACGCAAAAAAGTAAAAAAAAAAAAAAGTAAAGTGGTACTTCCGATTGGACCACTAATGGTGATAATGGTGATACCTAAACGGAATATCAAATTTCATCTTTCTACGGTTTTTCATTTTTGAGCTATCCTGTTCACATATACACACACACACTCAAAATTTGCTAAAAATCTGTTTTTTGGACAAAGGGGACCTCAAAACGGTTATTTCCGGTGAAAAATCGATATTGAAAATTTGACACGGTTACAATACTTCCTCTTACTAGGAGTAAGAGAAAGTAAAAAAAATTGTTTTTAGCTAAATTGATCTCTATATATTGTTTTTGTGAGATTTATGATACAAAAAATATCTCAAAAGCAAAAACAAAATCACAGAATGCTTAAATTTAATATTTTGTATTAAAGTATCACCAGAATGATTTTTGGGCGAACGTTACCATAATTTTCTCCTAAACAGTTCCAATGGATATTCATTAAACTTGGAATACTACATTTATTTATATAATAAACCTATCGTTTTTTATTTGCAACATTAAAAATATCTATAAAAACATATCATGTCTTTGGGGAATGTTTAACTGCGCTACAAAATACGTCAATCAAATCTATCAGCATATTCAGCATTAATAAAAATGTCGCAATTTACAATAAAATATGTATTTAGTACGACAAGTGTTTCTTAAAAGACAATTTTGATACTGTAACAAATTACTGTAACTGCTGTCAATGTAATTCTTGGTTTAGCTGTATTTTCTATCATTTTTTTTTTTTTTTTATAATTACACATAAATTATTTTACATTTATTATTTATTGTTTCACTCTATCGTTTTCATTGGGCCAAAAGAAAAAAATACTCAAGAAATTAAATTTAAAAAAAATAAAGTAAATAAAGGATTAAAAGTCGTTTTAATAAATTAAAATGATAATTTCAATCAATATTAATAAACAATTCAATGACCATGATAATGAAATTTATTAAAGTTAATTTTATTGACAATGTTAATCTAAATAAAATAATATTATGCATATTATTAAAATAAATTATATTTTAATTTAATTTTATAATTACACATATAAGAATTGACCCCCACGGATTAGAATTAAAAAAAAAAAAATCCATTTAGGGAACGGAATAGCTAAGTGGTTAGCGTACTAGACTTCCATGCGGAGGATCCCGGTTCGAGTACAGCTGTGTTAGCCTTAGATTTTTTTCTTCATAAGAGTCAATCTACAGCTCACAGTCCGGTGATGGGCAGTGTTGTCTGCCGGAAGCCGGCAGTGTACTGAGAAAGCTCCGGGCGCCAATGACCATAGATGTTGGCGCGCCTTAAATTAACAAATCTGCTGTGAAACACTCACACAACTTTCTCTTACTCAATTTCTCAAAATTATAATTGACAAATTTTATAGTTAGTGTACCAAATTTAATGAAATTCGTCGAAAACTGAAAAAAACTGTTCAGTAAAAGCGCACTCCCGGTTAACTAATTTTCTTGAAACTTGGAATTTTGGGCATCTATTTATTTATAATTAATTTTGCTTGGATGATAGAGTTGTATAATCAACTATGTTAGCACTTTAGAGAAAAACATAACCCCAACCCTCCCCTAAAAGTGCCCTTAAATGAATTTTCCCAGAGAAATATTTATTTTAAATAAAAGTTGTAGATCTTTGTAATGAAGTTTTACAATCTTTTGTATATACGAAGTTTCAAGAAAATCGTCGGAGCCATTTTTGATCAAATCGCGAGAAAGTGAAAAAAAAAAAAATCATTTAGTAAAATGGTAAACGCATTTTCTGTCATTCGATTTTTTTTTTAAACTCGGAATTTCAAAATATTAAATTCTAATTAACATTATTTAGATACCGGAAGTGATACTTCCGGTTGAGGAATTTTGACAGATAACGTATTGTCAGATCCCATGGGGTGATACCTAAACGGAATATCAAGTATCAACTTTCTACGGTTTTTTTGTTTTTGAGCTATGCTGTTCACACACACACCATTTTCTAAAAACCACTTTTTTAAACTCAGGGGATCTAAATCGTCTTTTTCCAGTGAAAACTCGAGATCGAAAATTTGACAAGATTACCGTACTTCCTCTTGCTAGGAATAAGAGAAAGTAAAAAAAAATAAATCAATCAATTTTGAATGAATATAATATATATTCACTTACGCTATTGTCAATATTATGATAAAAACATAAATGCATTATAAAAAAAAAATTGCACAATAAAAGCAAGTTTGATAAATATAACATAATCTAAATATGAATGCACAAAGCGATATCATTAGAATTACATATTTTGTCGTTTGTCGTTCATTTAAATATTTTTACCACTGGATCACATTAATTTTTGTCATGAAACTATATGTTTGTTGTTTAATTTTGTTGTAATTTTCATTTGTTATTCCTCACTTCAAATTTGTCGTTTATAATTACCTATTTTGTGGGGCCGACAAAATGGCACCCTATATCTTTCTAAGAAAATTTCTAGACTTATCACGTTAGCATTATCTCTAAATTGAACGATTTTTTGAAGGATTGTTTTAGAAGCGCTACTCGTTGGATTAAAATGGACCGACATTTTACATGGAGTTATGTTCCCCTTTACAATGTATGATTTTCCATCTCCTGTATTTCTATATATTATTAAGACTTAATAAAAATTCCAACTTTTACCTTCTTACTTATTTCCCAATGCATAAGAGAAGGCTTTGAGTGTTCTACACCAGATTTTTTTAAAATAATATTTGTTCAAGGTCAACGGGAGGACATTTTTTTTTAGAGGGTTGATATATTTAGTCCTGCCAACAATACTGTGACAATACAGATTCGATTAGATGCTGTGAGAAGTTGGCTAGCCAGCTTAGGCCACCGTGACCTCTATGGGTCTATTTGTGGTACCTACAAATTAGAGTTCAATCTCCAGTGTCTGTCTGTTTAATTAGACTTTGGAGTTTAAAGAGAGAGACTACTGAGACGATAGACTAACACACGGCTAATATCCATAGGATGAAGTGTTTTCATGAACTCAAATTTTTTGCCCAACTTGTGAAGGAGTTACTAACAGCGATACGATTATCTTTGTCACCCCATTTCATCATGTTAATAATTCATACTGATTAGCTTTTTTTAAATTTTTACTAATAAGGTACAAAGTGCAACTAACGAGATAAAAGATATATACAATTTTTATCCTTTGTAATCCAGAATTGAACTTTTGTTATCAGTATTTATGTTAGACTAATTATGATAACGATGGAATTCTTAATTTAAAATATTGGTTGGCAAGGAGATAAAAGTCTGTTTTCATTAATTTCATCAACAGGATGTGTAAGAAGGGTTCCTAGAATTATTCAGATAGGGAAGAACAAAATTTGTAGCACCCACATTAGATACAAAAATGGAATAAATATATAAATTTACATAAATTAAAAATATGATTTGCAAAATTATAGGAAAAAATTTCCTATAAAATAGCGCACATTGCGGAAACACTTCATACAAATTGATAGCATCTGTTTCCGGTTTCCTTTTAGATAAGTGATGAATGATATATATTATACTATATCATTATTTGAAAATATTAATCAATCATATTATGAAGAAGTAATTTATAACATTGTTTTTTATTTTTTGTTTTTTATTTTATTATCGCGTAAGAGGAAGTATACTGATTGTATCGATATATCGAAAAATGTGACCACACCGGAAATATATGATTTGATCTTTAATGTTTGGAAAAAAATGTTAACAAATGGTATGCCGCAATTTTTCTGTGAGTGGACAAAATATTTCAGAAATGTAAAACTCTAAAAATTAATTTTAAGAGTACCTTACTAAGATAGGAGCGGACTTTAATATGGTAATTTCAATCCATTTAAATTGCCATTTTAATATACTCGACGTTGGACCATTAAATTACTTTCTCTTACTCCTAGTAAGAAGACGTATTGTAATCGTGCCAAATTTTCGATTCGAGCTTACGATATCCGTTTTGTGGGGGCTCCCTGAGTCCAAAAAAGTGGTTTTTAGCAAATAGTCTGTGAACAGTACAGCTGTAGTATGCTATCTGTCAAAATTCCTCAACCGGAAGTACCACTTTACTAAATGATTTTTTTCGCGATTTACTCAAAAATGGCTCCAACGATTTTCTTGAAACTTCCTATATAAACTACACATACAAAGATCAACAACTTTTATTTAAAATATTTCTCTGGGAAAATTCATTTAAGGGTACTTTTAGGGAAGAGGCAGGGTTATGTTTTTCTCTAAAATGCTATCATAGTTGATTATACAATTCTATCATCCAAACAAAATTAATTAGAAATAAATAGATACTGAACAGTTTTTTTTTCAGTTTTCGACGAATTTCATTAAATTTGTAACACAACTATAAATTTATTCAATTATTATTTTGAGAACTGGAGTAAGAGAAAGTTGTGTGAGTGTTTCATACCAGATTTTTTTATTTTCTCTTACTCCTAGTAAGAGGAAGTATTGTAATCGTGTCAAATTTTCGATATTCAGTTTTCTACGGAAATATCCGTTTTGAGGTACCCTGAGTCCAAAAAAGTGGTTTTTGGCAAATGGTCTGTGTGTGTGCCTGTGTGACTGTGTGTGAGTGTATGTATGTGAACAGCATAGCTCAAAAACGAAAAATCGTAGAAAGTTCAAACTTGATATTACGTTTAGGTATCACCATGGGATCTGACGGTGCGTTATGTGTCAATATTTCTCAACCGAAGTACCACTTTTACTAGTTGTTTTTTTTACGTTTTTGCGATTTTCTCAAAAATGGCTCCAACGATTTTCTTGAAACTTCCTATATAAACTACACATACAAAGATCAACAACTTTTATTTAAAATATTTCTCTGGGAAAATTCATTTAAGGGCACATTTACGGGAGGGGTGGGATTATGTTTTTCTCTAAAATGCTATCATAGTTGATTATACAATTCTATCATCCAAACAAAATAAATTAAAAATAAATAGATGGCCAAAATTCCGAGTTTCAAGAAAATTAGTAAACCAGAAGTGCGCTTTTACTGAACAGTTTTTTTTTTTTTGAGTTTTCGACGAATTTCATTAAATTTGGTACACTAACTATAAAACTATTCAATTATTATTTTGAGAACTGGAGTAAGAGAAATCTTGTGTGAGTGTTTCACACCAGATTTTTTTTTTTTTTCATATAAGGACCGTTAAATATTTTGCTTAAATTCTGGAAGTCCGTATTTATTTGAAACATTTTTCTGGGCAATTTTTAAATTGCTCCTGATGTGCTATGAGTTAGAAATTACCAAAAGTTTAATTTCTATATACTTTGTGGTTTAAGAACTATTAATATTAATGGCGACTGAATGTTCATTAAAAATTCCTAATTCGTAGAAAATTTATCCCTCGAAACTGTGTGAAATTTCACACCATGTTAATTACATTTTGTAAATTTGAAAACAAATCTGTATATTAAATTAAACAATTTAAATTTTTTGGTTTTATTTAATAATAATTGATTTTTGATGAATTCTGAAATAACCAAATTAATTTTGGTTCCTTATGAAATAAAAACATGCGCCTCGTCACGTACCAAATAAAACAGCATTAGAAAAATTACTACGAATGTGACATTGGCCTTGAAGTACATTAACGCGGCCAGGCGGCCATTTCTGTAAATTTACTTACTGACCCACTGTTCTAATATTTTATTTTATCACGCATTTATTTTTAAATTTTTTTTCTTTATTTTTTTCTTTTCATTATTTCTTTCTTATTTTTACTTTCTTTTTTTTTATTATCAATAACTTTTTCATTGTATTTTTTGGAATTCTTTGGGAACTGATAATTATTAGCAGCTCTCGTTTCTTTTTCTTTATTTTTGCTTTTTCACTTTTATTGTAATTTACAATTGCACAAATATTTATTGCAACAAGTAAATTTAACTGATAGAAATGTGGATAGGAGAAATTATCCAGATTGCACTCCACTGTTTTGACTTTTGCATACGGATTATCATGACGCTATCTTCACTTCAGCCTCCTACCTGCGTGGATTAACAGAAATAATGTTTAGGATTAAAAATAAGGATGAACAATTGTGGATGAGTTAAGGAAACAAGTTTTATCTAGATCTTTAAAACAAGGAAAAATTTAGGTCATGCTTGGATTGTAAAAGATTAGCAACATAGTAAGGGTAGGCTGATAAATTTTTCGAAGGATTTTTGGACTGAAGTGACTGGATACTCCCCCCCCCCCCAAATACTTCTTTAATGAATTTCCGGATTACACAAACTATAAAATTTGTCAATTACAATTTTGAGAACTGGAATAAGAGAAAGTTGTGTGAGTGTTTCACACCAGATTTTTTTTCTACTTTTCAGCCTAAATTTAAATGATAAGTATTCAGGGGTTTAGGGTTAGAGCAAAAAGGATTTCAACATAATCTGCAATGTTATTTGGGTATTCTGGGATGTCTGATGTATAATAAGGAATAAAAGAGTGGTCCAAGTATGCTGCCTTGAGAAACCCCAGCGATTATAGAAAATATTGGAAAAAGGGTGGTATCCTGACTTATTTACACAAAACGCTCTCATGCCATACTCTATAAAATGCTGGAGCATGTTAAGAATGACATTCGGGCATTATTGTTTCCGCTTTGTGGTAAGAAGTAATGGCATGTACAATACGTAGTCTCTGCTGGGTTTTTAAGACCTAGAAAATATTTATTGCAGTTTCATTAATGGAATTCTACGATCAAACAAATCTAGTGCGAAATATTCACACAAAGATATACATTATATACATAGATATATACACGAGTATATACCTATTTTAGACACATGAGATATACATAGTTCATACACTTGGGTGTATAAACTGATATTGCCCTTTGCAATGATATCACGCTGTTTTTTTCAAGACATCCTGATGATGGGGCCGGTCGATGACCACAAAATGAACCAGGCTATCATGGAAAATATCTTTGAAATGTAATAGGTCTGTAATAGGTACTGTAATGAGTAATTAGTGTAACAAGAAAGAAAACCGCTGATGTGGTTATCAGAAAAATGGTGGAAAATTATTAAAAAAAAGAAAAAAAAAAGAAGAAATCTGGTGTGAAACACTCACACGACTTTCTCTTACTCTAATTAATTACAATTTATCCAAGAAATTTCTTTTAAAATTACAACGTTACAATGTTACAATTTTGACAACGTTACAACGTTCCAATGTTTGGCCATAAAAGTAGTGGTAGGCATTTTATTTGTACAACTGTGCAGCCATTTGTAGAACGTTCTATAACAAAACCGAGAATCTGGAAATATAAATTTAAATTTACTGACAGACCTCAAATACCTCTTTAAAATTAATATTGTTCAGAGAAATGTTTCAAATAAAAGTTATACATTTCTATTTATGTAGCCAGCGAGCATTCCAAGTAAAAAAAAATCTGGTGTGAAACACTCACACAACTTTCTCTTACTCCAATTCTCAAAATTATAATTGACAAATTTTATAGTTTGTGTACCAAATTTAATGAAATTCGTCGAAAACTGTTCAGTAAAAGCACACTTCCGGTTTACTCTAATTTTTTCTTGAAACTCCGAATTTTTTCAGCCATCTGTTTTTTTCTAATCAAGTTGTTGGGATGATAGAATTGTATAATCAATTATGATAGCACTTGAGAGATAAACAGAACCCCTAACCCCTCCACCAAAAGTGCCCTTAAATGAATTTTCCTAAGAAATGTTGTTAATAAATCAAGTTTAGAGATCTTTGTATGTTTAGTTTTATATAAGAAAGTTTCAAGAAAATCGTCGGAACCATTTTTGAGAAAATCGGGAAAAAGTGGAAAAATCATTTAGTAAAGTGGTAAAGTAAACGCACTTCCGGTCATCCGATTTTTTCAAATTCGGAATTTCAACAACATATTCAATTCTAATTAACATTATTTAGATTATAGAATTGTTTAATAAACTGAAATAGCATTTTAGATGAAAACCTAAGCCCACCCCCTCCCCCATAACTGCCCTTAAATGAGTTTTTCCCAGAAAAACATTTCAAATAAAAGTTGTATCTTTTTGTATGTGTAGTTGATATACCATGTATTAAGAAAATCGTCGAAGCTATTTTTGAGAAAATTGCAATAAAGTAAAAAAAAACAACAAGTAAAGTGGTACATTCGGTTGAGGAATTTTGACAGATGACCCACTGTCAGATGCCATGGTGATACCTAAACGGAATATCAAGTTTTAACTTTCTACGGTTTTTCGTTTTTGAGCTATGCTGTTCACACACAGACACACATACATAGACCATTTGCTAAAAACCACTTTTTTGAATCAGGGGACCACAAAACGGATATTTCTAGTGAAAACTCGATATCAAAAAATTTGACACGGTTACAATACTTCCTCTTACTAGGAGTAAGAGAAAGTAAAAAAAAGGAAAATCTTGTAACTGTTTTCGAGAAATTTCCAAAAATCTTCGAAACTTATTCTGTAAAATCGCATTTTCCATTAACCAATTTTTTCAATTTGGAAAATTTGACAAAATGGCAATAACTAGGGAAAATAATCAGTTAAGGAAATCCATATTTTCGGTCAACTTATTTTTTTTCAAATTCGGAATTTTAACAGGCATATTTAGTTCTGATTTTCATTAATAGATGGCAGATACGAACATTACATTCAAATGAGGCTTTAGAAGGGGAGTCTAACGAACATCACTACTTCCCTTAGGATCCCCTTAAAATAAATTCTCTTGGAAGAAAAATTTTAAACAAAAATGATGGACTCTGTTTAGTTAGTTACTGTACCAAATATAACAAATCTCTCTGATATTGCTGCCGAGATAAATCGAAAAAAATTAAAAAATAAATCATCATCGTTCTGGGTCAATCTCGATTTTCTTCAACACTTGGAATTTTGAGCGGTATAATTAATTCTCATTAACATTATACAGCGGTTGAGAAGGTCCGTACAACATGCTGAAATGGCACTTTAGAGGTCAGCCCAATGTCCCACTCATCCACCCAGTGTGTATGCATTAAAAATGAATTTTTCCAGAAATAAGTGATAGTGATCCTTGAACAAATCAGGTATAGCTTGGCAACTTATTATTATTACTGTCTTTATTAATATATATTTTTGTACAAAAATAAGAAGAACAAACATTACTTAAACTAAAGACAACATCTTTGTCGATTGACCGTCAGAAGAGTCATCAATACAATCTAAAGTAAATAAAAATTATTCTTCAAAAATGAAGAATTTTTTGTTCCTTTGGAAAAATCTTTATGAATAACATTCAGAAATATAAATAAACCTAGATATTTTATTATTCCCATTGGCAACTGAACATAGCTGTGTGAAACATGAAAAAATACAAAGAAAAAGTAATAAAAAAATGAAATTAAATTATAATATAGATAAATAAAATATAATATTCAGAGAAAATAATACAAAAACTCAGTAGATAATAGTAATTCACACAAAAAAAAAATGTAAGCAAAAAAAAAACTATAATGAAACTAAATTGCATTAAGCTGTATTTCTTTTGGCTTTAGCACAAAAATTTGACAAGAGTCTGTACCATTTAAATAGCACATCATTTCCTCTCTAGTCAACTGTTGATTGGTAAGCCATTTCACTCTGACACTAGACAACCTTGGACAGATAGCAATAAAATGATAAGTTCTATCAATTAACTCCAAATTATATAAATCACAACAATCCCTGACCTCTTTACAAATTTGAGGATTACCAATATTTATCACACCACACCTCGAGCTTTCATGATCCACCTCTGAAGTTGGTATATTACTTGGCAACTTAATTGTAATACCTAAACAGCTTTTGAGCTCCGCCATTGCCAAATCTTTCTAATAGCTGTGGCGTCACGTTAACTCTGCCTGTACTCTGTCTAACTATATTTGTGAGAGAGGAATTTTGTCAGATAACATCCCCATGGCGATACCTACCCAAACGGAATGTCAAGTTTTTCTACGTTTTTGTGTTATACTGTTCACATAAGCATTAATAACACACCCATCACCCACACAAACTCATATTTCTAAAAAAACACTTTTTAGAATTTAGGGGACCTCAAAACGGGTATATCTGGTGAATACTCAATTTTGATGTTATTGTAATACTTCCTCTTGCTAGTAGTACGGGAGATTGAAATTTCTTGACTAAAGAATTAAATTGATTTAAACCAATGAACGTAAAACTGGTGTCAGCGTATATGCTAGGAAAATTTATTAGCAAATCATCATAAAATGAAAGTTTTAAAACTTCAATTCATCATAGATCACCATACGTGGTCATAGCAACGCAAAGATCCCGGGTTCGAGTCCAGCCTTTAGATTTTTTCTCCTAGGAGCCTCTAATATGACGGGCAGTGTTGTCTGTAACGAGAGAACACTGTCCGGAGGTGACAGTGCACAGGGAACGTTGCGAGTGCAAATGTTCATAGATATTGACGCATCTTAAATTAAAAAAAAATACAATGTCAGCTATATTCAGAGATTGTTTTTGGCCACTAATTCGAATAGTGGAGTTTCAAAACAATTTGATCAGTTTAGAGAAGGTGAAAAGTTCTCGGCCTAGCCCACAGATGGTATTGCTACAAATGAAATTACTGTTTTGTTATGTTGGCACAATTGCTGCAAAAATAAATACCAAATGTGAATTTGATCAGACAAATAGTTTGTTTTATAGGGCTATTTAAAGTAAGTGTCTGCGCGGCAGACCCCAAGGTGCGGTGGCGAACGTACGCCAAGAAGCTGAAAGAGAAATGATTAGAAAAAAGAGGCGAGACTTACCCTCTTGATGATGGTAAACGATGACGTCCAGGCGAAGAAATGCTAGGCGGAGACGTGGGACGTGGGTAATGTGCTGTGTGTGTGTGTGTGGAAGGAGGGAACTCAGGCGCGGGATAAGGAGTAGAAGGTTTTGTAGAGCTAATGACGCTGAGGTCGGCGTCGCTGACGGCGGTGAGTTCTGATGTCGATGGCGAAGGAAGGAGACTCTTGCGTCTCAAGGAGACCGTAAATAATCAATTCGAGGCGAAAGGCGCGAATTAAACAAATAGATGCACAGGCGAGCTATGCACAGGCGAGCTATACACAGGCGAACAGAAATACAAACAGTAACGTTTTGAGAACCAGAAGACAGCGAAACACACTTACTAGGCGAGCGCACACGATGAAGTGAAGAGACAGGAAGGAAAAAGGGGGCTGGCCGGCGTAGACGTAGAGGGGGGACCTGTATGGCCAGTTGGCGAAATAGGAAAAGGGATGGAAGAGGGGTGGTGCAGAGGGTTGGGGTGGTTAAAAAACATGTTTCCAAGAATGCTTTAGTGGCGGAAATTATTTTAAAAGCACTACCAAGCGGATTAGCGCGTACGCACGCGCGGGCGGGAGTAGGCGCGTGAGAGAGGTGAGGCGTGGGAAATATGCGGGCGATGAACTACCAATATTAAAATAACGAGGAAAAGTTAATCCCTCAAAGGGGGCCGCGACCTAACAGTAAGCGTATTGTGTTTTTTAGATCTAATGAATAAACTTGAATACCGTTCTGTCATAAATTCTTCGTTTTGGATGATTTATCACCAATAGAAATTCATCCAAAGTTGGTGAAAGTGTATAAGGAGTCTGCACCTTCGTTATCAACAGTAAAAATATGGTCAGCTGAGTTTAAACGTGGTCATATATCGATTGAAGATGAGCCACGTGAAGGAAGGCCAAAAACTGCAACTACCGAAGAAAATATCGAGAAGATACACAATATGGTTCTTTCTAGAAGATCAACGATTAAAGATGTATGAGATAACTAAGGCACAATTTACACTAAGAACTCAGTATGAGAAAGCTTTGTTCAAAATGGACGCCGCATTTGTTAAATGCTGTTCACAAACAAATGAAGAACCGAGTTTCTCAGCTAACTTTGTACCTTTTTAAGAAGAATACAAGCAATTTTCTGTGCCGATTTGTTACGATGGATGAAACGTTGGTTCATCACTTTACATCTGAGTTAAAATAACAGTCCAAGCAGTGGGTGGAAGCTCCGTGGCTATGCACCGAAGAAAGCAAAGACAATTGCATCAGCTGACAAGATTATGGCTAGTATTTTTTGGGAATTTCAAAGGGATTCTTTTAATTGATTACATGCCAAAGGGTCAAACAATTAATGGGGATTATTACGCACATCTTCTTGACCAGCTAGTTGAAAAAAATTAAAGAGAAAAGGCCTGATTTGCAAAGGGAAAAAATCCTCTTTTACCAGGACAATTCACCCGCCCACAAAGGCAATGGGGAAATTGAGGGATTTGAAGTATGCATTGTTGGAACAACCTAACTATTCGCCAGATTTGACTCCCACTAACTTTCATCTACTCCTAAACCTTAAGAAATTTTAGACTGGATCAAATGAAGAGGTGATAGCAGTGGTAAATGGATATTTTGATGACCTTCCACAATCGCAGTTTAGGATGGAATGCAGGTATTGGAGAAACGTTGGACAAACTGTATTGAACCAAAGGGAGACTACATTAAAAAATTAAGGCATTAAAAAAAAAAAATCATTTTCTTTATTAGGCCGAGAAGTTTTCACCTTGCCCACGTGATATTCTATTTTCTATTCAACATAGTGGTATTTCCTTTCAACAAATTTTGGCTGAAATCTTACTGTCATATTCCCCACTATTACACGAAATACCAAAGTACAGCTTTCGTTCCATTTTTGAGTTATGTTGACGATACACACACAGACAAGGGGCGGGTGTTGGTGTAGTGGTTATGAGCATGGACTTGTAAGTGGGAGGACCCCAGTTCGAGTCCAGCGTATAACTGCTAAATTTTATATTTGTTTAAAAAATGTTAATAGTAAAGTAGGTGCTTCCGCCCCCGTCCACGACACCTAATTTGGTAGTTGGACGTTAAGCCCGCCTAAAAAAATAGGCATTACTTTACTTTACTTTACTCTTACACACACAGACATTTCTGTAGATGATTTGAATCAAGTAACTAGTAACTTTTAATTTTCTTTTTTATGTTTCTGCGATATAACAAATGTGTATATTTTAAAAATTCTTTCTCCACATCTTCACGACTAATCTATATATTAAAGCCTTGATAAAGACAGGAAACTCTGTCGAAATTTTGGTATAATTAAATGTTTCTTTCTTGACCGATCCTCACCAAATTTCTTCATAACATAATTCATCAACGGTCAACAAATATTTTTATATTTCTAAAAACCACTTTTTGGGACTCAGGGACCTCAAAACGTGTTTTGCCGGTGATAGATCTATATTGAAAATTAGACAAGATCCCAGTATTTCTTCTCTTCAGCAAGAGAGAGCAATTTAAAAAAAAAAAAAAAAGAGCATAGAACTATTGAATATTAAATCAACGTTGAGAGTTAATTTAATTTTATATCAGAAATAAGCTCAC
>JAAEAF010009073.1:0-29844 GCA_011037195.1 Triatoma infestans
TCATTCCCAAAAATTCCCATGTGACCTGGCACCCAGACTAGAAGCACATCCTTCAGAGAAGAAAGCTCTTCCAGTCTTTTAGAACATTCTAAAACCAACCTGGAAGTGAAGACACATGAACTCAGCGCCTTCAGCGCAGCCTGGCTGTCCGAGCAGATACAAACACCTTTTAAGTTAGTGTTACGTACCCTCCAAGGCACAACAAAGAATAGTATAAACCTCAGTCTGGAAGACCGTGTTCCATTCACCAAGAGATACTGCCAAATGATCTCCGGTCTCAAAATAGACCGCAGCTCCAGACTTACCGTCTGGAACCGTCCGTGTAACAATGGAAGTAATTATCAGGTATCACGCCAGACGGACCCAATCTTGACCAATCTTCCCTAGAGGGTACCTGACACTGTAAGAATGCTCGAAAACAAAAGTCTTCAACATCAGAAGGAAAACTGTAACAGCATCTCGCGATGAATGGTAGAGTGACCATATCGCTTACCCTTTCAAAAACCTGCCCGTTTAATTCTATAACAGGCTTTTTGCCATAGTTTTCACCTCTACAAAGAGCGGTGGAATTCCTAATAAAGTCTCCATTGCAGCTGTAGGCGTGGTCCACGTCGCACCTGTCACCGCCAGACAAGCCAAGCGTTGAATATCCTCAAGCAGCAGTCTAGCGGATCTTATCTCAATGCGACGCCACCACACCACAGCCGCATATAACAACCTAGGTTTAATAACCATACCATAAATCCAAAAGACCATCTTGGGAGTAATCCCCCAATTTTTACCTACAATTCTTCGACATTGCCAAAAGGAAATAATTGCCTTTTGATGCTGTGCCTTAACATGTTCTGACCAATTTAATTTACTGTTAAGCACCACCCCAAGAAACTTCACCGATTTGCAAATCTGAACAGAAGTTCCTAATAACCTAGAAGGTTTTAATCCTCCTCCTATTAGTAAATAAAGTCACCTGGGTCTTACTAGAATGGCTGAGGACAACTAAACATGTAGTAAAAATTCATGTAGTAAAAAATTAAAACAAAATTTGGTAATTAGAATTGGTAATTAAATGCAGTTATAAAAAAAAATTCGTATTTTTTTTTTTTTTACCCGATTTTTTATTTATTTTCGTTTATTTTCCTATTCACTAATTTGTTATAAAACACAGACGGCATGAGATCCCCCCTCCCTCCCAAGGAAAAGTCAACAATTAAAGAAATCTGTAAACAATTTCCGCCCACATTGTATTACTGGACTTAGTAATTTTGTTGTAATGGAGCCGCCGCAGATGCTTCAAATAATAATGTTAAGGGAATATATTTACTAAAATATTTCCCTGATAAAAAGTTAGTTATATTAAAAATAATGGGGAGGGGAAGAAATCAGTAAAAAATTAATCTTTTACTTCATATTCAGTCTATTGACTTCTTTTAGACGCCCACTTTGGGGATTGTATTCAACCTACACCTCCCACATCTGTATACAACAACCTACATTGTTGACCCCTCCCTCTGTTTTTGTGTCTAATTTTATTCTGTGCTGTTGGCGTAACACTCTTATAATAATTAATATAAAGTTTGCTTATTAAAGTTTTCCATCAAGTGAGAGGAGAGGCTTTATGGTTGCCAGTTTTCACATGCTTTTCACTGCCTACAAGAGGGGGGAAGTATTAAAAATCTTCAAGTATAAACTAACAATTGAGTTTTCCCTGGAGATACATGTTTTTGGTGTGTACTTGAGTACGATAGAAACATGTTGTATCCTCTTGTGTGTATGGGCGTGAGTTTGAGAGAGAGAGAGAGAGAGAGGGTGAGCGAGTGAGAGATGTGTGTGAGAGAGAACGTAGGAAGTTTCAGACTTGATATTCCGTTTAGGTCACCAGAAGGCCCGGTCAAAAACGGTCTATCGGAAGTACCACTTTTTTTCTAAGAAAAATTTCAGGACAATTAATGTTTTTATGGATTCTGGTGGATTTGTGAGTTTGGCTCTTCTTTAAATTGTCATTTGAATTTAATCTTATGGGTCAAATGGATCGTTCTAGGGAAGGGAACCGTGGGAGTCCAGTGGTTAGCGCACTGGACTCCCACGGAGGACCCGGGTTCGAGTACAGCTTTGCTACCCTTAGATTTTTTTCTTCCTAGGATCCTCTACAGCTCACTGTCCAGAGATAGCCAGTGTTGTCTGCAACGAGAGAACATTGTCCGGAGGCCGACAGTGCACTGAGAAGGCTCCGGACGCCAATGATCACAGATCTTGACGCGCCTTTAATTAAAAAAATAAACAAATAAATAAATCATTCTAAGAAATGCTTCACTCTAGTGTGGTTCACGGTAGATATGAGCGCAATTTCCGGACTGCATTTGAAGGGTTATTAAAAGGAGAAAAAACGCCCTGATTATAGTGAGTAGGTTACGTTGATTATGGATGTTAATCCATGCTCTTATTTCGATGCCATTGTTTTATACGCTCTAAATCTTAGGATCCGCCTAGAGAGAGTAGTGCTCCAATATTTCCCAAGAACATTCAGCGGTGAATTCAACAAAAACAAAGGGAAGGGATTAGCTCAGTGGTTAGCGCTCTGGACTTCCCCCCACGCAGAGGACGAAGGGTCAAGCAGTGCAGCCCTTGGATTTTCTCTTCCTAGCACACTCTACAGCCCAATGTCCGTTGCCTGTAATGTAATTGGATCCGAATCCACAAAGATTCATAGGAAATGAAGAGCGGAGAAGCACACATTAAATGAATCAAAAGTTAGTTATCCCCCACCTAGACCAGACTAGGAAGGGATAGTTCGATTCATATAAATCGATAGAGCAAGAGCAGAACAGGACAGTTTTAAAACAGTTTACGACGAGTTTACAACCAGTCAGCAACCTTCTACTACCTTCTCATCACTCAACGACTCTATCTCTCTATACAGAGTGTCCCAAGGTATATGGATAACGACTTTTTCTCGGAAAGTATAATAGCTAGAAAAAAAACTAAAAAATACTTGTATAGTTTTTTGTTAGAAATCCAAATTTAATTTGCAAATTTGTTTTGGTGCTTCGAGAAGCGAAATACAGGCACCAACTTCATTTTTTCAAAGCGGGGAGGTGTGGCTTTTATTTAGGAAATAGATTCCTCTATTTTTTGTTAGAAAAATTTACTTGAACGGTTTTTTTCTTTGAGCGATATTTTACAAGTTATGAATGAAAACATGATTTCTATAAGAAATTTCCAAATGATATTATAACGGTTTTTTGATTGAATAAGAAGAAAAGTACTATTTTATTATAAATTTTACTCCTCATTAATTACAGATCTTGCTCGAACTGACCTCCACCATTAGAGATGCATACACATGCTTTTTCCTGCCAATTGTACCTTACGACCAAAGAAATACATCTCTAATGGTGGGGGCCAGTTCGAGCAAGATCTGTAATTAATGAGGAGTAAAATTTATAATAAAATAGTACTTTTCTTCTTATTCAATCAAAAAACCGTTATAATATCATTTTGAAATTTCTTATAGGAATCATGTTTTCATTCATAACTTGTAAAATATCGCTCAAAGAAAAAAAACCCTTCAAGTAAATTTTTCTTACAAAAAATAGAGGAATCTATTTCTTAAAAAAAACCACACCTCCCCATTACACCGACGTGGCATTAGAGATGCTGCTGGGGCTAATCCCCCTTCAGTATGTGGTAGTGGGAGAGGCAATGAAAGGGTACCTCAGAATGAGGTGCAAGGGAGAATGGGTGAGAACCTTCAAGGGGGATCACACTAGGATCGAGGACGAAATTTGGCGAGTGAACCGATTTTTGCTATCCAAACTTGATGAGACGAGCAAGAAATGGGGATTTGAGAGAGATTATGAGATTACGATTGGTAGTATAGGGGATGATAACCTCACGAGGCCAACGGAGTCGGGCAGCGGTATTATTCGCTGCTATTCAGAGGCTCTAGGCAGGAGGATACTGGCCTATCGGGGGCGGGAGCATGGTTTCAGGAGTTGGATAGAGGGAGTTCGGTGGCCTTGGGTGGTTTGGCCACTGTTTTCCAGTCTGAGGTGGTGGGCATCATTGAATGCTGCCACCTTGTGGGGGAGTGGCTAGGAGAGTTTAAGGAAGTGCGGATCTTCTCCGATAGTCAAGCCGCACTAAGGGCTTTGAGTAAGCCTTGGTGGAGTTCGAAATTAGTGGGAGAATGTAGGAGAAGCTTAACGCTTTGGCTCGGAGGGGTAAGGTGCATCTCTATTGGATACCCGGACATGCGGGAATAGAGGGCAATGAGAGGGCGGATCGGCTGGCCAGGGAGGGATCATCATTATCATTTTGTGGTCTTGAACCAGCCCTGGCCGTTACAAAGACGTTTCGCGACAAACAGATTAGACTTTGGGAGACGAGAGCTTTGGAGAAACGCCTCCAAGCTAAAAGATTTTTTATAAAGGCAAGCAAGCAGGGAATTTCGGAGTATCTCTTAGTAGGACGGGTTTGAGAACCTTGGTAGGGATAGTGACTGGACACACTTGGGGGTCCAGTCACTTGTTTAACATAGCGAGGACGCGGAGTCCCATTTGTCAGAACTGTGATGACGGAGTTAGGGAAACGGTGTATCACTACTTATGTCAGTGTCCCCGTTTCGCTGGAACTAGGTTTCATTATTTGGGAGGACACCACTCCCGCAGGATTGCCTGGGCGAGTTGGAGTTTAGGGATATCTTGGGGTATTGCAGATTAACCGGCAAGTTACCGGGGGAGATTAATTAAGGGGTTACGTGGGGTATCGGGGGGATTAGAGCCACATAGGCTTAGGTCCCGCGCCTTTGGGCACCCGTTTTGATAATAATAACACCTCCCCATTTGAAAAAATGAAGTTGGTTTTCCTGTATCTCGCCTCTCGAAGCACCAAAACAAATTTGCAAATTAAATTTGGATTTCTAACAAAAAACTAAAGGGACACGTATTTTTTAGTTTTTTTCTACATATCTTAGTTTCCAAGAAAAGTCGTTATCCATATACCTTGGGACACCTTGTATGTATATCTCTCGATACATACTTGTCAAGTCCTTGCAGTTTGTTGAGTTCTCTCATTATACAGTGTTCAGCTTATATTCTAGTTTATTTCTCTATAAAATCCATTCTCTCTAATTGTCTCTCTCATTCTCACATCCATTATAGTAGATAGATAGATTCTACCGGGGGAATTTGTTTATTCAGCCTACGCCACCGCGACATCCATTATAGTAACGAGAGAACACTGTCCCGGGGATGCCGGCAATGCACTGAGATGTGCACCAAATGACCATATAGATGTTGACATGTCTTAAATTTAAAAAAAAAAAACCTA
Organism: Triatoma infestans; assembly: GCA_011037195.1. Classification (NCBI taxonomy): domain Eukaryota; kingdom Metazoa; phylum Arthropoda; class Insecta; order Hemiptera; family Reduviidae; genus Triatoma; species Triatoma infestans. The sequence continues at coordinate 5,329 of JAAEAF010009073.1, forward strand.
CTCCACCCTGGCATGTAAGAACTTACTGCTTGATTATATTAATTACGTGATGAAATGACGAAATACTCCATGATAATTACCATTTATTTAAATCAATAATCGATTGCTAAGATTTTTTTTACTGAATATTTCATTTTATTCAAAAAAAACTTTGTTTCCCAAAAAGTTTTAAAGAAAACATAGTTTAAGGGCTTAAAGAAACTTTCTATGTAATTACCATTAAGATATTGTTTGATGAATTTTTCGAACAATATTATATTATATATCAGATTATTTTCATTTTTTTTTTGTTTTTCAATACATCGTTATTTTCATTCTTTTTAAATTTCAAGCTTCTGTTTAAGGAAAAGTTTGGAATAAACTTTTCTTTTTTTCAAAAATTTCTTATATTATTTTCTTTTTTTTGATAAAGGTCAAGCAAAGTTTTGAGATGGGAGCGTCCTATATTCATTGAATATAATGAGATTAAAAAAGTTTTTTGCAGTGACCCTGGTCAAAAAAAAATATTACACTCGCAAGCCACATTCCATTTTACCACATTACGTCATCATTTAAGCTGGCGGTGAATTTTTAATCCATTTTTCTTATTGTTTTATTTTTTATTTTTTTATTTTTGAAGCACTAAATTTCTAGCTAACATTTATGAACTGAAAAATAAAGCAGAAATTCATCAGAATCGTTGATTATATTTAAGAAAATATAATAATTCTATTAAATTAATTCGTAATTTTCAATCTGTCGCCAACTAAATTAATCTAGCATTCAGGATATAACAATGCATGACCGTCCAGAGGGCGTTGTGGCTTTGACTGAATTGAATCCCTTTTTGTGGCCGGCTAACCACCATTACAAAGATGTGATGCAGAATAACTCTGTTTCTCTGTTCATCCAATTCTAAAAGGCAATCCTGCCTCCACATAATGTGTTAGGACACCTCGACTAAAAAAAAATAAATAAATTCTTTTATTATTGGAAAAAAGAATTATTACAATATAATACAAAATAATAAAAAAAGACCTTTTGTAACAAATTGATAAAGAATTAATGAATAATACTTGAAAACATTGACAATGAAAAAATAAAAAATTGAAAACAATCTGCCATGAAATACTCACACAACTTTCTCTTACACCAGTTCAGAAAATTATAATTGACAAATTTTTTAATTAGTGGTATCAAATTTAATGGAATTCGTAGAAAACTGAAAAAACTGTTCAGTAAAAGCGCACCTCCAGTTTACTAATTTTCTTGAAACTCGAAATTTTGTCTATATATTTATTTCTAATTAATTTTGTTTGGATGATAGAATTGTATAATAAACTATGATTAGCACTTTAGAGAAAAACATAACTCTACCCCTACACTAAAAGTGCCCTTAAATAAACTTTTCCCAGAGAAATGTTTTAATTAAAAGTTGTACAGCTTTGTATGAGTTTAAAAAATTATGTTTCAAGAAAATCGTCACTTCCAGTCATCCGATTTTTTACAAACACGGAATTTCAACAACATATTTAATTCTAATTACATTATTTAGATGACAGAATTGTCTAATAAACTGAAATAGCACTTTAGAGGAAGCCGTACGTAATCCCACCCCTCCCCCAAAAATACCCTTAAATGAATTTTTCTGGAGAAATGTTGAAAATTAAAGTTGTAGCTCTTTGTATGTGTAGTTGATAGACCAAGTTTATAGAAAATCGTCGGAGCCATACTTGAGAAAATCGCAAAAACGTAAAAAACTAGTAAAGTGATACTTCCGGTTAAGGAATTTTGACAGATAACGCACCGTCAGATCCCATGGTGATACATAAACGTAATATCAAGTTTCAACTTTCTACGGTTTTTCGTTCTTGAGCTATGCTGTTCACACACACATACACACACAACAAAATTGAAGAAAATCGTCGAAGCCATTTTTGGGAAAAACGCAAAAAAGTAAAAAAAAAAAATACTAGTAAAGTGGTACTTCCGGTTGAGGAATTTCGACAGATAACCAACTATCGGATCCCATGGTGATACCTAAACGAATATCAACTTTCAACGGTTTTTCGTTTTTGAGCTATGCTGTTCACATACAGACACACACACAGACCATTTGCTAAAAACCACTTTTTTGGACTCAGAGGACCTCAAAACGGACATTTCCAGTGAAAATTTGATATCGAAAATTTGACACGATTACAATACTTCCTCTAACTAGGAGTAAGAGAAAGTAAAAATAAAGACAGCTTCAGCTACCCCTTCCAAGAAGTTCCAAAACAAAATAATGATAATAATAATTGTAATTATATAATTTTTTTTTATTATATTCCTAAAATATTTATTCAATTTTTTTTTTTTTTGAAATGAAAAAATTATATTCAGTTAGAGTAATCGCTTATGAGAATAAGTTCTGCTGCTTAAATTTGGCAAATCAATCAAATTTTGAGGTGCAATGAATGCGATTTTTTTTTTTTTGTTTGTTTAATCTAAGGAAGCTTGTAATGGGATCCGAATCATTAAAGACTCTTAGGATCCGAAGTGCGAAGAATCAGACATTAGTTGACTCAAACATTAGTTACTCCCCACCTAGGCCAGACTAGGGGGGAAGAATTCTATACATATATATATATATATATAGAGCTACAAAAGAAAAATTGAAGAGGTCTGGGTAAAAGGGACCCATAGAACCATAGTTCCTTTGAACATTTCAATTCAACTTTAGGTGGCAGCACATTTTTTTCTTTGATCAGCTGCTTTTCTTTTTGTTGGGAATATCATCTGAGTGGCTGTGATACTGTTTGTTAGTGCACTGTTTCAGTATGTTAACAAATAAGGTTAATGATGATATTGCGAGTGAAGAAGGCTATATGAAACGGAAACAGAATGGTAGAGCTTCAGAACACATAATTTAATTACTGTTGTTTAAAAAATTATTTAAAAAATTAGTTCTGCATAAAAAGAGCCTATAGTGTTGTTAATAGTTACGTTTGCATTTTTTAAAAATCTAACATGATTTTACTCATAAAAAGTAAGTTTAATATGCTACAAACTCATCCAAAACTTTGATATTAAAAGAGGCTTTGGTTGCAGTGACAGTAACAGAGACTCAATAATAAGTAACATTCAATGTACCTTTTCTTGAAATCAAGATTTCACCTATGGGCCTCTTTTCCCCAGACCTTCTCTATTCAGGAGAATTTTTATTACAGTCTTCCACACCAGTCAGCAAACAACAATCTACTTACTTTCTAATTATTCAGCCAGTCAGTCTGTCTCTCTCTTAGTTATTCTCTAACTTCCGTTAACAGTGTAAAGTCCTTGCAGTTTGTGTTTGCTATTCGGGTATACAGTATTCAGCAAATCTACCACTTTATTTATTCTTCAACATTCCTAAATTCATTCCACTCTAATTCTCTCCTTCTCACATCAATCATAAAGGTCAAACTTGGATTATGTTTAAAAAAAACTTGGATACAAAAGATTCGATCAAAATTCGTCAAACAGTAGTGTGACTTGATTTTTTTAGAGGGTTGTGGGATAGCAATAACGTTCAGTTTTCTCCTCTGAAATGCCCCTCTTCTTTCAGTATAATGTGCAGTGTAATTTATCACTTTTATTGGAAACATTGTTACAGAAAAATCGATTATAGATGATTGTGAAGGGAAATTTAAAATTAGCTATAGATTTATAGGGTTTGTCACGTAAGCAATAATTCTGCCATACATTCCTCACTCCTAATAAGAGCTTAGTTTTTAATTTTATTCATTTTTTTTTTTTTTTTAAAGATAGAAAAGTAACTCTGCTACCTCCTCCCCTCTGTTGTATATCTCATTTAACTTCATGGATTTATCTATCGTACGCAGAAATAATCTCTTAAAGTATAAGTGATGGAAATAACGACCTGTTCAGAATTTAATTCCATCAGTTGAACATTCAAGTGGATAGATTATATTTGTACTCTTAATTAAAAAAAAAAAAAATAGCTGAGAAAGTTAGTTCCATAATTTAGTTACAAAACTAATTAAATAAGTTTTGAAATGTTTCTAGTTTAATTCCACAAAATTAAATGAAGTCTAAACGAATTTTATCATGGAGAACGTTTAATACTTATAAATTATTTCAAAATAAGTATTAACTAAATAAAAATTTTTGGCAGAATGATACTTAAGAAACCATTAATTTCTTAAGAACACTTTTAATAATTATTCTCGTAAACTTTGATTTAGAAAAATTAGAATCAGGCATAAATAATAGAAAGACAAAGTTATGATAATTTAAAAGGGCTGTGCAAAAAAGTAATGTACAATCAAAGTTTTTAGAATTAATTATGTAATGGAATCAATCGCCCAGCAATACCGCCAAGCAAAAACTGGGCTCAATAGTTCCATTAACAAACGCATCAAGGCTCACGCACATCAACTACGGGCATTCAGAATCACCTCCCTTCTGGTCAGGGAGTGTAGAGACTCCCTGGAGACATTATCCCGGCACAACAAAGTTCGGCTATTATGGGTGCCGGGGCATAAGGGGATCACAGGTAACGAAATAGCCGACCAACTGGCCAGGAAGGGAGCGAATACTCCCTTCTATGGGCCGGTACCGGCTCTAGAGGAAGCCAAAAGTATGGCGAGGGCGCCTCTGAGAGAATGGACTTGGAGGGAACATAACCGATACTGGAGGCTAAGCACTGGGGCAAAACACGGCAAAATGGTAATGCCAGAGTTGTGTCGCAGAAGGACCAGATACATCCTGGGTCTAAGCAGGTATCAGATTTCTCTGATAACGGGCCTGTTTACTGGGAATGGCAGGTTCAGAAAACATCTGCACAAGGTGGGGTTGGTGGATATGAGTCCTTGGTAGACTATGTCAGACGAGGAGACGGCCTCTCACCTGCTGTTTAATTGCGTTGCAAGGTAGACTGCGGTACGAGATCTTCGGCACATTGACACCGGAGGAAATCGTACTCCAAGAAGGATTGGTGGGGTTTTGGACCTCATGAAGAGAGGGGCTTGCACTACTAGGTTTGAGGGGTTGGCACAATAAGCCTTAATGGGAGGCTGCGGTGCCTGGGTTTTTGTCCCCCCCCCCCCTGCATCATTCTAATTCTAATTCTAAGAAACCAATAATTTCTTAAGAACACTTTTAATAATTATTTTCGTAAACTTTAATTTAGAAAAATTAGAATCAGGCACAAATAATAGAAAGACAAAGTTAATGATAATTTAAAAGGTGTTTTGCTAAGTTTGAAATTTGTACTAAATTAACAGCCTATTGAATAATTATTTTTAAACATTAAAATGCAATTATTAAATTTAAAATAAAAAATAAATAGTAATGTAGAATCAAAGTTTTTAGAATTAATTGTGTAATGGAATTAATCGCCTTAGCAAGAACGCCAAGCAAAAGCTGGACACAATAATTCCATTAACAAACGCAACAAAGCGCACGCACGTCAACTACGCATTACACCCTATGTTACGCCAATTACAATGTATTATAGCTAATGGGATTCAAGTCGACAGCCAATCTCTCGACTAGAAATTGTCCCTAGCGGTAAGAAAAACTGAATAAAAGCAGTGGGGGGGGGGGGCTTAACAATCAGATGCCAGATAAACCGTCAATCATTTCAACTTCAACCTTGAAGTATTCACCAAGCTAGAGCTATGTTAGCTCACCATCATTGGATCAAGCAACAGTTATAAGTAGCCACATCATTCTTCAAGCGACTTACAACAGCCAGTGCTAGCGTTCTATATTCATCACGCTACCAACAATCATAACTCTTCGCCCAGTCACTTTACACTATAATCAACTTTTTTTTCTCCTTATTAAGTAAATTAGTAAATATAAAAATTGTGAGCAAAGTACCAGTTCTTGTATTCTCACATTTTATCAATCAACCTCATCGTGCCCATAACAATTTATTGATCCATGGTATAAACAAATCATAGCTTAAAATTTAATTTTTACTTTAATTACAGACAAAACTTTAGTGCGCTATAAGATTAGAAACGGAGTACCAACTTTGAACTTCCTGCGAATTTTCATTTTTTCGCGCACACGATCACACACATACAGCTCATTCGCTAAAACCTTTTTTTTTTTACTTTCTCTTACTCCTAGTAAGGAGGAAGTATTGTAATCGTTTCAAATTTTCGATATCGAGTGTTCACCGGAAATATTCGTTTTGAGGTCCCCTGAGTCCAAAAAAGTGGTTTTTAGCAAATGGTCTGTGTGTGATGTGAGTATATGAACAGCATAGCTCAAAAACGAAAAACCGTACAAAGTTGAAATTTGATATTCCGTTTAGGTATCACTATGGCATCTGACAGTGGGTCATCTGTCAAAATTCCTCAACCGGAAGTACCATTTTACTTGTTAATACTTTTACTTTTTAGCGTTTTTCTCAAAAATGGCTTCCACGATTTTCTTCAAACCTGTATATCAATTACACATACAAAGAGCTACAACTTTTATTTGAAATGTTTCTCTGAGAAGGAAAATTTATTTAAGGGCAGAAAAAGTTTAATGGCAGGAAGGGGTGGGGTTAGATTTTCATCTAAAGTGCTATTTCAGTTTATTAAACTATTTTATCATCTAAATAATGTTAATTAGAATTGAATATGTTGTTGAAATTCCGCGTTTCAAAAAAATCGGATAACCGGAAGTTCGTTTACATTACCACTTTACTAAATGATTTTCTTTTACTTTTTCACGATTTTCTCAAAAATGACTCAGACGATTTTCTTGAAACTTCATATATAAACTATACATACAATGATCTACAACTTTTATTTAAAACATTTCTCTGGGAAAATTCATTTAAGGGCAGTTATGAAGGAGGGGTGGGGATAAGTTTTTCTCTAAAGTGCTATCATAGTTGATTATACAATTCTATCGCTCAAACAAAATTATTTAGAAATAAATAGGTGGACAAAATTGCGAGTTTCAAGAAAATTAGTAAACCGGAAATGCCGGATGTGGACAGTTTTTTCAGTTTTCGACGAATTTTATTAAATTTGTTACACTAACTATAAAATTTGTCAATTATAATTTTGAAAACTGGAGTAAGAGAAAGTTGTGTGAGTGTTTCATACCAGATTTTTTACATACCGAGAGGGTTAAAAAACATGTAGAACTGGTAAAACTGAATTTTGGAAAATTTGATACGTCTCCAATACTTCGTCTTCCCAGGAGTAAGGGGAGAACGTAAATAGCAAGCTTTAGCATCTGATAAAAAGGAAATTCAATTTTTCTCTCGTTAAACAGATTCTATTTAAGCGAATTTCATTTGTGTAAAAAAAAGAAATTCAGCTTTAATGGTGTAATAGATGTAGTTTGAACAAATCGATGAAGTTAGAAAGGGTCCAGTAATTCTAATAGACCCACGAGGATTTAAATTATAAGTACAAATGGTCCAAGAACAATCTTTACGAATCGCACTTTAAAGTACCACCTGTTCAGAATTAAATTCTCTTTATCTTAAGATAAAACGAATCCTAAAAGGTATGCCGGCAAAAAACATTATATGGGTATATTATCATATATCCGTATTTACAGGATACCATGCTCCCGGGGGTGATTTTTATGTTTTTTTTTAATTAAATTTTAGAAAGGCTCCTGTATGTGCGGCGACGTTAAGTTCTCCTCTAAACCGGACGTATCAGTTTACTAAAGCATTTTTTTTTATCAGATGTTGTCGATTTTCTCCGAAAAACACTAAATATTTTCCTAAAGTATTGCATATTAAGTGATACATAATCTAGTACTTATCTTTTTATTAATTACTTTTACTTTTTTACTTTCCACTACTCATAGAAAGAGGAAGTATTGTAATCGTGTCAAATTTTCAATATAGAGTTTTCACTGGAAATATCGGTTCCGAGGTCACCTAAGTCCAAAAAAATTGTTTTTAGAAAATGGTCTGTGTGTGTGTGTTTGTAAGTGAACAGCATAGCTCAACAAAAAAAAAAAAATCGTAGAAACTACAAAGTTGATATTCCGATTAGGTATCACCATGCGATCCGACAGTAGATTATCTGTCAAAATTCCTCAACCGGAAGTATCACTTTATTTAATGTTTTTTTTTTTTTTTTTACTTTCTTGCAATTTTCTTCAAAAAAATGGCTCCTAGATTTTCTTCAAACTTGTTAAATCAACTACATATACACAAATCTACAACTTCCATATAAAAGATTTATCTGAAAAAGTTCATTCAAGGGTACTTTTGGGGGAGGGGTGGGTTTAGGCTTTCCTCTAAGGTGCTATTTCAGTTTATTAGACAATTTTGTCATCTAAAAATATATTAATTAGAATTAAATGTTGTTGAAAATCCGAGTTTGAAAATAATCGGATAATAGGAAGTGTGTTTTTACTGAAATGTCTCTTTTCAGTTTTCTGGTTATTTTTCCGGAAAACAGCTCCAACGATTTTCATAAAACTACGAATGTGAATTACACACATATAAAGGGCTACAACTTTTATTTGAAACATTTCTCTGGGAAAATTCATTTAAGGGCACTTTTTTGGGGGAGAGGAGGAGTTATGTTTTTCTCTAAAGTGCTATCTCTAGTTGATTATATCTACAATTCTATCATCCAAAAAAAATTAATTAGAAATAAATAGATGGCCAAAATTCCGTGTTTCAAGGAAATTAGTAAACCGGAAGTGCGCTTTTATTGAACAGTTTTTTTTCAGTTTTCGACGACGAATTTCATTAAATTTGGTACACAAACTATAAAATTTGTCAATTATAATTTTGAGAACTGGAGTAAGTGAAAGTTGTGTGAGTGTTTCACACCAGATTTTTTTTTTTTCTATTCTGTTTTGTAACGGTTTTCATTTATTAGTGGTTTCTCTTATTTTGGTTTTATTAACTTTTATTTTATATGTTTCGTTCACCAAATTGACCAATATAGTTTGTATTTTACGTATATTATAACATTACGTTCTTCTTTTTGAGCTTTTTATACTGCTTTATTTGATGTATCTTGTAAGAGGGTATAATCCTCTTAATAAATAACTAGTCTGTAACTAATCAAAATAAATAACTGAGTAAATACAATTTACGTAAATATTTAGTGTTGAAAATTAATAGTAGTATATATGTACCGCCGAAGTGTGTACGAAAATTAATAGATTTGCGGATTAAATGAACTTACTTTGTATCGAGAGAGAGTGAGAGAATTAAAAAGGGAAAGTGATATTTGCAGAAAGAGATAACCCGGAGAAGGCTGGTATCATATGTTTGATGTTATCGATTCAGCATCGGCGTGACATGACCAGCTGAGGATAGGAGGACTGCCCCACACTGCTATTGGTGATCAGGGAAAATACACGCATACACAGACATACTACCCGCACCCACACACACACTATATATATATATATATATATATATAATACTCAGTATATACGGTATAGCTAGGGGCTAAAGCTTTAACCACTACACCTCAGCCAAGTAACATCTCGTTTCTCATAGTATCCTCTTTTACGGTAACAGCTCCACCAACAGATCCTTTTGAAATCGCAGAGACCCAGTCACTCTCTCTCTCTCTCTCTCTCTCTCTCTCTCTCTCTCTCCCCCTCTCTCTCTCCCTCTCTCTCTAGACAAAGGAACAGCCATCTGACAAGGTCTGTCATTGTCCAAATCTCTAGTATACATCTCCACTTTCATAAATATACCACCTAAATTTCTTCAGACTTTCTGTACATCTAGGCCAGTCACCAGCTCATAAACTGATCTATATATAAAGTCACCATGCTTTCACTTCCTCCCCTCCTACTTTCTCTTATTGCTGTGAGAGTTTTGTGAACGTGCAAAATTTTGAAAATGGATTTTTTTTTACTAGAAATACAAGGTTTTGCAGCCCCTTCTTGGTACGAAAACAATTTTTTAGCCAATGTGCATATGTAAAATGTAAAAAATATTACAAAATGCAAATATATGCATTTGATAATGTGTTTTTCTTCTTTCCAGAAGCAGCATTTTGACAATTAAATCCTGTGTCCACTACAAAAGCTACATTTGTATTCATTGAAACTTGTGTTGTGATTACCCTTACATATTTCCCCGATGAAATCGATTCCCGAAATGTTCGCACTTTAGGAGGCGAGATCACCCTGGCTACCAGATTAAGGGAAAATATGATTTTGTACATTGGACGACAAAATCCGTCTGGGAATGACCAATATTTCCCAGTAAGCACTCGGTTATACAATTGCGTATATTAATTACTTTCTTTTACGTGTAATTAATTACTTTTTGCAAGGTGAACAGTTCTAGGCCTAGTAGTGAAATTTTTTTATTTTATTTAAAAAATGCATTTATTTTTCAATGTAGTCTCCCTTTAGTTCAAAACACTTTGTCTAACATTTTCTAATTTACTAAAAAAACTAGTAAACTAGGTTGAGGAATTTTGACAGATAACGTACTGTCAGCACTCATGGTGATACCTAAACGGAATATCAAGTTTCAACTTACTAGGTTTTTCGTTTTTGAGCTATGCTCTTCACACGCACGCACGCACACACACACACACACACACACACATACACACACACACACCATACACACACCACACAGACCATTTGCTAAAAACCACTTTTTTGTACTCAGGGGACCTTAAAACGGATATTTCCGGTGAAAACTCGGTATCGAAAATTTGACACAATTACAGTATTTCCTCTTACTAGGAGTGAGAGAAAGTAAAAAAACTATTCAAATAGAAAAGCAATTTCTGTCAATCGAGTTTTGTGCGAAAACTCGGAATATTGGCAACTTATTTAACTATTTATTATTATTTAGGTGATATAATATATAATAAATTGAAATAGCATTTGAAGCGGCGTTTACACGATCAATATTATTGTCAATACCAGTATTGACAATATTTCCATCAATACTCATACTAACCACTATCAATATTTCATTACTTTACACGATCAATATTATTGTCAATACTACTTACTATTTCTGCCACTAGGAGAGTGTATTTACGTGTTTATACTCATCAGTTTAGTTGGTTTTTTTAACCTTTAAAAAATGAATAATCGTTCTAAAGCTTGCTTAGTTATTATTTTGGCCCATGGTTATATTTAGCTCTTTACCCTGCTGCTCACTTTATTAATATTGTATAGAAAACTCAAGGGGGACAGCTCTAATGTTTCTTATTTAAATTACTTCCATTATCGTTCACTCTTAATTAATTCCTTTATAAAACATCGAAAATAAACATTTATCCTAATGATATATTTAATAAAATATAATATAATTCTGGTAATTTTGTGTTGCATGTTTTAGATACATTTATTTTTTATTAACACCTTAGAAGGCAAAATACTAAATCTTTATATAACATTCTACCAAAATCAGGCATAAACAAGGAAAATTGTTTGATTGACTTTTCATGTACACATGTAGTGATTTAATATGCCTACCATTCGGAAGGCAAGTTAGAAGCCTATTTTCTCTCTATATTAAACAGCATGGCATATAAAAACCCTTTTTGAAACAAAAAATTAAATTAACTGCGAAACACTCATACGATTTTTCTAATAGTGCAATTGTCAGAGTTCAAACTGAAATGTTTTCTTAAAATGGAAATTTTAAATTAATTGGGCCAGTCAACTTTAATATATTATAGGAGATGTTCATTACATAGAATTCTTTAACCTATTATAATAGTATCGCTTTTGTTTTGTACAGGTTAGTTGCAACGTTCGATAAAACTATTGAACTGACCAATAATATTGTCGATATCCCCTCCAATTCTCAGTATTGATAGAAAATCTGAATTTCATCAATACTCTTGTCAATACCGACCATCAATACATTTTTTTCACGTTACACGATCAATATTATTGTCAATACTCTAAAGTATTGTCAATATTATTGATCGTGTAAACGCCGCTTTAGAGGAAAACGTAATCCTACCCTTCTGCGAAAAGTTTTGTTAAATAAATTTTACCAGAGAAATACTTCAAATAAAACTTGTAGCTCTTTAGGTATGTGTAGTTGATTTACATTGTTTAAAGAAAATCGTTTGAGCCGTTTTCCATCAAATCGCAAGAAACTGAAAAACCTATTCAGTACCTGTCGGATTCCATGGTGACCCAAATGTAATGCCAAGTATAAATGTTTAATAAATAATTGGAGACCAAAAAAATAAAAGGTGAGCTCGTTTTACACCCTATTATCTCAATCCCTGCTAGGCTGTGTTTAGTAAATGCAGGAAAGATAATTAATAAAATAAATTGAGGTGAGAAACCTCGGGAGGGCTCTGATTAAAGGAAAACAGCAAAAACATAAATTGAAGAGTAAAAATATAATTGGACTATAATTGGGTAATTAATTGGACTTGTATATTATATATCATAAATGTAAGCAAATGGGAAATTAAAATATTAAAATTATATGAACAAAAAAAAGAAAATATAAATTAAATTTAAAAATGGGTAGCAAATATTATTTATTATCACTTTTAATAAGCCAAAAGAATGGCGCTTACAGTAAAACTTAGCAACGTGGTTACCAGAGCTAGAAGACCCATGTGTCATTAGCCCATATCGGGGGTGTGCCTGCAACTCTTGAGTCTTGATCCACACCTGGCTGATGATTGTTGATAATAATTAAATGGGCTCCCAGAAGCTGCACGGCACGAAACCAACTGGAAGTAAGAACCATGTGATATCACAATAACCTATGCAGGCCGAGAGAACTGAGCCGCTAAGTCGACAAAAGGACCAGTTTATTAACACTGCCCAGGAAGACCAGAAGTAACAAACTTGGGTTTTTCACAATTAAGAGCAACCGAAGTGACATGAATTCTATAGGTCAGGCATGTACAACTTAGCCAAGACCTGGGGCCAGGAAGCAAATATCACATCAAAACGCGGGCCGGATTATAAAATTGATTGTGAACATATATCCAACATTTTTACGGTTCTTATAATATAATATATATATATAAGTATATGTTTATATATAGAATAAAATTTATTATAAATTATGTACCTGGTTTAAGTTTGGGATATGGATCGACAAATAAATAAGTAATAAATTATATTATTTCAAGAAAAATTTTATTAATCTTTGTGAAATAACTAAAATACAAGTTAAAATATCTTTTAAGTTTCTGAGGGTCATATTTGTAAGATTTGAAAATTGTTACAAAGGCCGGATAAAATCACATCGAGGGCCGCATCCGGCCCGCGGGCTGTAAGTTGCACATGCCTGGTATAGGTATTACAACCGTGTGCTATTCAAGGAAGTGTTGCATAACGACTTACTCCTCGTGTTTAAAATGGCGACTAACTGAGAGGGGAGAAAATGCATAGATTACCACCTCTGTCAACACTTAGGACACAGCCTAATATATATAAGTAAATTATTATCAGTGGTAGTACCAATACCCTCCCCGAAATAAAATTATTCTACGCTGTTGGCGGCAAATTTAAATTTATATTAAATATCGTACAATTAACTTTCTGCGATTTTTCTGGTTTTTCTCTATTTTTTCAGGCGGGCTTAACGTCCAACTACCAAATTAGGTGTCGTGGACGGGGGCGGAAGCACCTACTTTACTGTTAACATTTTTCATACCAATATAAAATTTAGCAGTTATAACGCAGGACTCGAACTGGGGACCTCCCACTAACTAGCCCATACTCATAACCACTACACAAACACCCGTTTTTGAGCTATGATTTTTACACACATATATTACACACATATACACAGCATTAACTTAATGAACTTCAAAACGTGTATTTCCGGTAAGAATTTGACACAGTCGCAATACTTCCTTTCTAATACCAATTTAGAGAAAGTAAAAATTAATAGAAATCGTGTAGAATTTTAGTACATCATTTTTTCATTTTTAATCTATTCTTATAATAAAACACTAGTCTCTTCAATGGTGAAAATTTCACACAAGGGCCTCCAAGTCTTTTCTCATACTGTAGTCTCTAGTTATAGGCAGATTTAGAATCGTTTCCATTTGATTTATATATGTGACCTTTGAAGTGTTCCAATCATGTGGTAATAGTTAGATCTGTTCGCTCAACTATATCCTTAGTCAGTTACCCTTCAACCTAAAATAGCCTAACTGACTCTCTCTTCATTTGCTTCCCTCCCCACTCTTAAGAAGAGGACAGCTGTGTATTCACTTTGTCAAAGGCAGGGCCCATTATTGAGCGAGAAGCTTCATAAGACATGTTCACAGCACAATCAATTTCGCTTCGTCAATTGTCGTTACCTATAGAAATCTTTGAATTGCTATCATAAAGTTTCTATTCCAATTTTGATCAATTCCTTGTCTACCTGAATATGAGAATATCTTGAATCTACTTCAAGTATCCATTAGTTTACATTTCTTACCTACTTGTTGGTAAACTGGTGAAGACTGTTGTAATTGGTAGTTTCATTCTTCTATAATTGGTTAGTGACTTGTTGGAGACTGTTTAAATACTTAATTAAACTAAAAACAAATTAGTGAAAATTTTTTCCTGGTTTTCAACATTAAAAAATCGGGACGTTTTGGCCTAATGAGGCCATCCTCAGCAGAACTAAAACATTAATTGCAATTATAAAAATAACCTTATTTAATAGTATCGCTGTTATATAGTTATTTTTCTTATATTGTTTCTGTTTGTGTTTGAAATGTCCCAGTTAAGTTTGTAGTATGTTGGTTTAGTCTCTTAGGTGGGTTAATCAGACTACTCAGGTACCCTCTACAGATAGAAATATATTTCAACTATTAATAAGGTTATGTTACATATGTGATTAGTTTCTAGTTCTGATGAGTTCCGAAACGTCCAGTTTTTTTTATGTTATAACCCAAGGAAATAGATAGTATTATTATTATTCTCACTAATGCAAGACCCCATAATAAATAATTAATTAAGATTCGTTTAAGATATGATTAAGACTAAATTGGTTTTATTCAGTAAAAATTATCCCTTTTGTTTTTTGTTACTGGATAGAGAAAAAGGCGTGTTTAAATTTCCCACAAGAGTTGTATGTATGTTGGGAAATAATGGTAATAGGGTGATGACCTATCTTTGGGCGTCCTGGGTGGGAATGTACAGAGCAGTTATAATATTAGGGGGATGATGATTCATGAGACTAGGAAAAATTAAGTACTTTTTTTTTTTTGGCATGTGATGGGGATTCCATCACCAAACTGTAAAGCCACTTACCCTAAAAACCAATATGACATCAAAGTAAGTACGTGACTCAATGAGGCGCCCTTCAACTATGCATTACCTATGAACTCTATGAACGAATGGGCTACAAATTTGAGATAGCTGTAGTGGAATCAATTGTATCGTATTGGATGTATCGGATCCCTCCGCTGCCACCAGATCTAGTGGAATCGTTTATTGTGATTCCTGAGGTATGTAGTAGATGTCTTGAAGAGGGCGGAAGTTAGTTTAGAGATTTTTGGAAGTTAGTGCTCGAAGTATTAACACGGAATTTATAAAAATAGACTGTATTTGAACAATTATTTAGACGTGAGTAATGGTAACTATTAACAAGAAATACTTAGAAATAAATAGGAGATAAATAACTAATAATTTAGAATGATTAAAATAAATGAACTAAGATGCACAACTAAGGAAATAAGTATAAATAAAAACTGTATAGGGACGCGGAAACTGCTGCTCGTATAATAATCTTGAAGATGTACTGAAGTATAATCATCCCCTCTTCCAATGGGGCGAAGTTTATATATTAGTGTTAGCAACACTCACACCAAGACATCTGTCCTAGTGTGCGACCTTGGGGTCGTGATTTAGGTCAGTGGCCAGCCTTAGCGGTTGCTTGCTTTGATGTAAAGTATTGACCCTTGGTTTTGTTTGTTTGGCCGCGGCCTTGTCTTGAAGATAGCAGCCGGCTAGGCCACTAGTTATAAATTATTCTTTCTTTGTTATGTGTTGTGCCGTTAAGGCCATTAAATGCTTCACATATTGGGGAAACATTTTTACATTTTCTCGTCTCTGATGTGTTAAGGAACCATTCGAATTCCTTAACGTTTCTTATATGTTTTATTCTATAACAATTACCTGCATTTTCTACCAGTTAATAAGCTTGAGCTTATTAACTAAATTATAATTTCCGAAACATGTATTAATATTGTTTCCTTGCGAATCACATGAATGGCTGTACTCATTCCCCACTGTAATCCAAATTTCATTTGAATCAGTGCTCCTCGTGTAAAACCATAAAAAAATCACTCAGAGATAATAGAGGATCTCGGATGCCACAAATTCAAAGTGAGAAATGTTACTAATGTTAAACATCCCAATTCCAAGTCACCACTCCCACTATTCTTTTTAGATCTTGAACCACAACAAAATAACCCGGAAATATTCAATCTGAAAACTTTGCTTTATACGAGAATAAAAATAGAAGAACCACACAAAACTGCAGAACTATTACAGTGCAAAAGGTGCCAGCAGTACGGACATACACGAACGTACTGTAATCACGCTCCCAGATGTGTAAAGTGTGCTGGTTTGCATCCATCATCCGAATGCACTAACCACGTGAAAAACCTCCGATCTGCTCTCTCTGCTTAGAAGAGCACGTGGCCAGCTGGAAAGGATGCGTGGTCCACAAACAACTGCATCGCCTGCGGAGATGAAACAACAACGATGGATTCCATAACAACGGAAACCGGGCCGAACACTTCAACCAAGCTACACAATTTCTCGTCCAGCTATACCAGAACCAAAACAGTCAGAATTTCCTAAACTTGGTAATGAAGAATCAAGACATCAAGGAACCTCATCACCATCTAATAACAGAACTTCCTGTGCGGAGGTCGCGGGATCTTCAGCGGTTCGTCCAACTTTCGTACCGCCTCCTCCTAACTCTAATGACCTCCCTTCTTACCTCATTCATCACTGAATCCAAATCTCTTATTAATCCTCTCATTACACTTTTTACTACTCTTGTTAGTGAACTCATTCCTAAACTTAATCGATGAATCTTAATCCTCAACATTCACTTGCAATTCTTCTCTGGAATGACAACGGCTTGAACTCCCACAGAGCCGAATTAGACATACGAGTATGTCTACATGACAAATGAATTGACATCGTACTTATTTCATTTTACAGGACGATCTAACTTTTACATAACTGGATACACTACTTCAGGACTGACCATCCGGACGATACATCTAATGGCGGCTGTACTATACTAGTAAAGAATACTTTAGTTTATAACCGATTAACACCTCATCAAAATGACTTCATACAATCCACAGCAGTCTAGCAGCAGTTTACTGTCCACCTAATAAATTTGCAATATTTGTTCTTCAGACTTTCAACATTTCTTTCAGACTCTCGGCCCCAAATTTCTGGCTGGTGGAGATTACAATGCAAACCATCTTCAATGGGGCTGTGAATGCTTTTCCAATCCTAGGGGGCGGACGCTTTTGGATATGTCTCCCTTTCTCACTACGAAGTCTTATCACCAGATCAACCAGCTACTGGCCAACGTCACTAATCAAACTATCTGACATATTCATCTTTTCTAAAATGGCGTCTATCTATAAAGAATCTACACAGTTACCGATCTCTCTTCAGACCACAGCCCAGTTCTCCTTACACTCAGTATAACTCCACAACCCGCCACACCTTCTTTATCTCTATTCATAGGACCTGTAGACTGGACTCTTTTTGACTAACTCAATTCAAGCTTCTATCTGAGAATCCAGTCAAAACGTTCCCAAAAAAAACGTCATCACACCTTAACTTACCAATCGTAGTCAGAATGCTCATAAGAGAAAAACGAAGAGCTCATCCAGTGTGGCAACATACTTGCTACCCAATAGACAGACTGATATACAACAGACTGACTAGACGATTAAAAAGCGAATTGCAAAAACTCCGATCAGTGAAATATGAAGTACGAGCATATGTGACCTCTCTAACACCTGACCGTAAATCTCTATGGACCGCTATCAAACCACTTCTCTCTTATAAATATGTTTCTTCTCCTCTAAAACGTGACGATGGAATATAGACAAAAACAGATCACGATAAAGGCATTGAATTTAAAAATCACCAATGTATTTACTCCTCATCCAGACGTACTAGACGATTTACAAGCCACTGATGTAATGACTGAATTAGACGCTCCCCTGCCTCTCTCCTTACCTCCAAAAGCGTTCACTCCCTCTGATGTTAAACATATAAAAAACTTACCGTATAAAAAATCTCCTGGATACGATTTAATAATAACTCAAATTATTCGTCATCTTCCAAAAAAAGCCATGTTTTTCTCACCTAATATATATTTCTGTTCTCAGAACCACATTATTTCCTCTATTGTGTCTCTAGCTCTACCCTACACAACGATCTCAAAATCCCATATGTATCTGAAGCTGTCAAAACTAAATATAAAAAAAAATTCTATGACTCTCTTATTTACTCAACTCTAATCCTCTTGTTCAAGATCTCGCCTCCACAAGTATACCAGATAATCCACACCGTCGACTGAGCCACTGTTGGACCCATGATCACCTCCGGCAATAGGAAGTAATTCCTCCGAGAGTGTTACCGCGTACCCGCAAGGGTAACTGTTGCATGCAGCTACCTGGGGAGCAGCGACCCTACGGGTTAACCTGAGCTCAGTACACCATGCACACTCACCAGAACAGTACACTTAACATATCCACAAACACTCCCACACTACAGACAAGGTACAGACAGTACCCAACTTAGGGTTACCGTCCCTAAGGTGATATGGCTAGCCTGGTAGCCAGAAGGAGGCAGCCCCTCCATCAGGATAGGTTGCTATGGGCCAATCCCTCATACGACTGAAATTCTATAGATTACAAGTAACACAGGAATGACGGACGGATTTTTGAAGGTTACGACTAGGCGAGGAAAACGGATTATTCGTTTGGGAACGTGGAATGTGAGAGGAATTAATGGAAAGGAGGAGGAATTAGTGGATGAGTTGAAAAGGGCCCGAATTGCCTTTATAGGCATATCTGAAACTAAAAAGAAAGGAAAAGGATGTGTTAGTTTGAAGGACGATTATACTTTTATATATTCCGGAGTGTCACAAAATGAGAGAGCGAAAGGAGGAGTAGGCTGTATCTTCCACAAATATACGAGGGATTTAATAAAGGATTGGAGTTGTATTGATGAGAGAATTATGGTGGTGGATTGGGAGGAATCGGGAATCCTATACTCAACTATAGTAGCTTATGCCCCCACAGACAATTCGAGTATAGAAGAAAAGGATCAGTTTTTCGACAACTTACAGAAACTGCTGGATGACTGTAAGGGTATACCTATAGTAATGGGGGATCTAAATGGAAGAGTTGGTAACAACGTTGAGGAATGGGGAGACGTGCTGGAATAGTATGGAGAAACTGAGATAAATGATACTGGCGAGAGGATACTCCATACCTGTTTAGCTAATGATATGGTAATAGGGAATACTAAGTTTCCGCACAGAGAAATACACAGGCACACTAGAGAGGAAAGGAGTAGGGAAGAAAAATCTGTTATTGATTATTTCCTAATAAGTAAAAAGATAAAGTGGAAAGAGCTATTAAACATCACGGTTAAAAGGGGTTTCGATATAGGAAGCGATCATTATCTGTTGATTTTGGAGAAAGACTGGCCATCAATCACGAAACGAAGAAAAGAACCCTTCATTAAGAAGAAAACTAATAGGAGAATAAAATCCTTTAAATTGAAGGACGAGGCAACAGCCGAAACATATAGGAAAAGTATAGAAGGAAAGGCAAGGTTACATGGTGACAACTGGAATAATGACATAAATAGGTGCTGGGAGGCGTTTAAGAAAATAATTCTAGAGTCAGCAAAGGAAGTCTGTGGCGAATCAAAGGTGGGCCTGAGAAAAGAACAGCTTGGTGGAACGAAGAAGTGAAAGCGGAGGTAAAAAGAAAGAAAGTAGCCTGGAGGAATTACTTAAGAACGGGTACATTGGCAGATTATGAAGGATACAGGAACACAGGAAGAAAGTTAAACAAAGTGTGTTGGAATCAAAAAGGAAATCTTGGGAGGAGTTTGGGAAAAATATGGAAGAAAACTCTAAAGGAAACCAGAAGCTGTTTTATAAAATACTCAAAAATATGAGGAAAGATAAGGAACCTGCCATAAAATTCATAAAAGATAAAATGGGAAATATAATTAGAAAAGAGGAAGATATTATGGAGAGATGGAGGGAGTATTTTATAGACTTACTACAGGAAGGCAGCAACGGTGATGTACTCCAAGATCCTAGAGAACAGACTGCGAGGAATTATAGATAGTCAACTTCAGGAGGCCCAGTACGGATTTAGAAGCAATAGAAGCACACAGGACCTTATTTTTGCTCTGCGCCAAGTAAGCGAGAAGGTCATAGAAAACAACAAGAAACTGTGTGTGTGCTATGTGGACCTGGAAAAAGCATTCGATCGAGTGAGAAGGTGTGACATAATGGACTCTCTAATCAGGAAAGGAGTAAACGAAGGGTTAAGGAGAGCCATAGAAAGTCTATACAAAACAACAAGAAATTACGTTCGCACTTCCAACGTTAGGTCGAAAGAATTTGTAACAACGAAAGGAATCCGTCAAGGCTGTAGACTTAGCCCATTGTTATTCATAGTTGCCTTAGACGAAGCTCTGCGGCAGTGTCAGCAAAAGATGCGCAGCTTCAATGCCGGTTATTGTAGAATGACTCCTGTGCGTTTGAGCCTCCTTGCGTTCGCAGATGATATCGTCGTGTTTGCAAATAATGATATAAAGCTGCAATACAATATGAATATATTGCAGGAAGAATTAGGGAAAATTCACATGACGATTAACGTCCATAAATCTAAAACTATGGAGATTAGCCGTTGCAGAGAAGGACCGCTAAATGTTAACATCAGGAATGTTATGTTGGAGCAAGTTGCTGATTTTAAATATTTGGGAGTAAATATCAATGAATAAGGCCGAATCCACGGAGAAATTAACGGAAGAGTGGCTACGGCAGGTAGAATGTTCAATGCCCTTAAGAAAGGATTTATTACTAAAAGGGAAATAACGAAGGGCACGAAAATAACGGTTTTTAAAAATACTTATCTCCCAATTCTAACCTACGGCAGCGAATCATGGGCTCTAACTTCCAAACACAGCAGCCAGGTACAGGCAGCCGAAATGCGTTTCCTCCGAAAAATAGAGGGAAAGACGAGGAGAGATAGAATAAGAAATTCTAAAATAAGGTCGAATCTCAATGTCGGGCCGGTGGATGAGCTGCTGAGAGAACACAGGCTAAGATGGTTTGGGCACATGATGAGGATGGACGCAAGCCGTATAGCGAGAACTTGTTTTGAGGCTAAGATGCAGGGTCAAAGAGGCAGGGGCAGATCGCGCACTACATGGGTAGGGATAGTGAGAGAGGATTTCAAAAAGAAGAACTTGGATTGGAGAAGGAATAGAAAGTTGACTGAGGATAGGGATAGTTGGAAAGCTTTAGTGAAGGCACCTCGACACTGAAAGGTAAACGAGGAATGATTAAGAAGAAGAAGTGTTACCGCTGGGTAGCTTCTCTCCAGCCAGCTAATCACGTCATTCCTCATCACATATCATCATATTCACTTATTATATTTATTTATGTAGATTGTGAATTCCAAATAAAAAAAATATTACATTTAAAAAAAATGTTCACCAATTTTGGCTATATTAGATTTTAAATATTCCACTAATTAAAAAGCATCTTAAAAACAGCATCATATGTATATAGTGTATGTTAAAGTACACGAGAAAAAAAAAATAGTAAGTTTTGTGGCTTCATTTATTTACATCATCAGCAACCTTCAAATCATGCCACCATTGCATATTATATTCCTGTTTATTGCTTAAGACCATGGAATAAATTCCGTAGGAAGATGATAAGGTGGGTAGCATTGATTTCTCAATATATATATATATAAATTTAATTAATACACTTATTAGATTATTCATAAATTAGTAACAACTAAATTTCCATATTTATGGCTTTTGTATAATCATATGGGAACACAATATATGTATATTATTTACATAATGAATATTATATTATTCATTGAATCTACTTTTATTATAAAGTTTAAAATTAACCTAGCCAGGGAACAATTTTCGTTTAATCAGAATAAAGATCAGTAAACAAGTAAAAAAAAACATAAACCATGATTGGCATCGTCGCAATTACTGTGGTATCATCGTCAATGTAAATTACATGAACACACTTTAATCTTCATTGTTTTGTTGATTTGCTGATAATAATATTATCAAAACTGCAAAACATTATATTGTTACTTTCAAACACCCAACCACCAGCAAGTTTTTTAATAATTTAATTTATTATCTAAGGATAATATCTCGAAAAACTTATTAAATTTTATATGTCTACCGTTCGTATTGTATTCACTTCGGCGATACATATTACTAAACATTAAAACGATGCAGAGTACCGTATTATGTGATTTCCTTCGTAATTCAAAATTTTTTTTAATCTATATTTTAATTACAGTAATTTTGTTTTTCTCCCTGATTGCGATTGTAGCAAATTTTCCGAAATTCTGTGTTTTTCATTGTTTTGTTGTGTGTGTGTGTGTGTTTTCTATTGTTTTGCATCTAATGTCAAGCACTTGGACAAAATCCTTCAACCACAAATACGACTTTACTGTTTATCTGTTTTGTTTCAGTTTTTACTTTCTCTTATCCCTAGTAAAAGGAAGTATTGTAATCGTGTCAAATTTTCAATATCAAGTTTTCACCGGAAATATCTGTTTTGAGGTCCCCTGAGTCCAAAAAAGTGGTTTTTAGCAAATGGTCTTTGTGTGGTTGTGTGCATATATAAACAGCATAGCTCAAAAATGAAAAACCGTAGAAACTAGAAACTTGATATTACGTTTAGGTATCACCATGGGATCTGACGGTGCGTTATCTGTCAAAATTCCTCACCGGAAGTATCACTTTACACTTTACTATTTTTTTTTTTTTTTTTTTTTTTTTTATTACATTTTTGCGATTTTCTCAAAAATAGCTCCGACAATTTTCTTCAAACTTGGTATATCAACTACACATACAATGAGCTACTACTTTTATTTGAAACATTTCTCCGGGAAAATTTATTTAAGGGCACTTCTGAGGGAGGGGTGAGGTTAGGTTTTCATCTTAACTGCTATTTCAGTTTATTAGACAATTCTGTCATCTAAATAATGTTAATTAAATTAGAATTGAATATGTTGTTGAAATTCTGAATTTGAAAAAGATCGGATAACCAGAAGTGGGTTTGTTTAAAACACTTTCCTAAATTTCACTTTTCACGATTTTCTCAAAAAACGGCTTCGACGATTTTCTTGAAACTTATTTTACAAACTACTCATACAAAGATCTACAACTTTTATTTAAAACATTTCTCTGGAAAAATTTATTTAAGGGCACTTTCAAGGGTTGGGGTGGGGTTACAGCTTCCTCTAAAGGTGGTATCATAGTTGATTATACAACAATTCTATTATCCTAACAAAATTAATTAGAAATATGGCCTTAAAGATGGCCAAAATTCCAAGTTTTAAGACAATTAATAAACCGGAAGTGCGCTTTTACTGGACAGTTGTTTTCAGTTTGCGACGAATTTCGTTATATTTGTCACATAGACTATAGCATTTGTCAATTATCATTTTTAGAACTGGAGTAAGAGAAAGTTGTGTGAGTGTTTCACACTAGATTTTTTTCCATATTCGAGAGCCCCGAAAACGTATTTCTGGTGACTGAATTTTGAAAATTTGGCCCGTTTCGTAAAACACCTAGTCTATACTAGGAGTAAGTGAAAGTAATAATAATAATAATAATAATAATAATAATAATAATAATAATAAGTCGTTGTTCACAAAATAACCCTGAGAATAAGTTAATATAAAATAAAGTACAATATGAAACACTATGATTGCTGTAAACAATTTGTGATATTAATCTGTATGTTTACCTTAAGTAAAATAATGCCTGTTTTTCTCTAGCTGGGCTTTCGTCCAAATATCGATCCCGCCGTGGGCAAAAGTTTCATATATACCTACATTTATTTTTTAAATAATAAATTTGGTTCTGTTTACCTGTTAGGTTAGCCAAAAATAGTAAAACAGAAAATAGTAAATATATATTGGTGATGATAATGTTACTTAAAAGTTCATACAAAAAATAAGGCTCCCTAAGCTGAAATATGAGCTGTAACAATATGAGCTGAAAATTTGCGTAGGTGGTAATCATAAAAAGATCATGAAACAAAATGTCAAATTTGTAATTTGAGATACGTCTAAAGTTTAATTTCTACCTCCAAAATAATTCTATAATCAATTTTCCCAAGATAAATGTCACAGATAAAAATTATAGAATTTTATATGTGAAATATGCATACAAAAGTTTAAAGAAAAAAAAATCTGGTGTGAAACACTCACACAACTTTCTCTTACTCCAGTTCTCAAAATTATAATTGACAAATTTTTTATAATTTGTGTACCAAATTTAATGAAATTCGTC
>JAAEAF010009074.1:0-16952 GCA_011037195.1 Triatoma infestans
TGGACACTGATTCATTCATTTATCTAATTAAAACAGATAATTTATTTAATGATTTACTGCGGATGCGAAATTATTTAGATCTGTCTAACTATCCCTCATCAGGCCACCCATTGATCCAAATCTTATGTCAGGAATTCAATATGGCATCATGTGATATCATTACTGAATTACAAAAGAATAAAGCAGCTGTAGGTAAATTTAAGGTTGAAGCCGCGGGGGTAATAATAACAGAGTTTATTGGACTCCGCCCGAAAATGTATTCGCTACGACTGGGAGGTTCCAAAATAATAAAAAAGGCAAAAGGGGTAAAAAAACCTGTTCTAAAACATTCCATAACATTTGATGATTATGTTGCTTGCTTACTGACAACGAAGCAATTAGGCATTCAATGGTTATGTTTAGAAGTAAGCAGCACGTCATGATGACTGTACAACAGAATAAAGTAAGTTTATGTCCTCTAGATAATAAAAGGTATATAATTGATTCAATTAATACTCGGGCTCTGGGACATTTTTTAAATGAATAGAAACAGCTAATGTAACTATCTATGATTATGTTATAATTTATTTGTGTGATATTGATGACATGTATTTTAGTTTTGAGCTAATAATGTATAGAAAATAATTTCTATATACCCTTTTCTGTTTTATATGTAGTGCTTGTAATCATATTAATAAAATATTAATTCACCCTTATATTATTATATTGTAATAATTCAAAAAATAAAAATTATGTTCTTTACTAATATGTATAAAAATTTTACCTCCACTCATTAAGTAGAGGGGGTAATTTAAAAAAAAATAAAACTTTAAAAATAATAATTGTGCCTTAATTATTGACCTATATATCTGGTTTTAGGAGAAATAATAATACAAGAAATAATTTTAAAAAAGAGTTTTATTTAATTCCATGTTTTTTACACCAAGTACAGTTATCATAATGTAATTTACAAGGACATTCTTTTATTACTTCTTCTAAAAGTATCATTCCACAGTACACACACTGAAGACATTTATTTCTTATTTGGATAACCCATTAAAAGCCAGCAACTCCGGGCTCAGTGGTAGTTTATAGGAGGTTCTAAAAGTATTCCCCCTAACACTAGCGTTGGTAAAATCTACCTTGGAAGAGTTCTGAAGTATCCAATTAGCTAACATTCGACCAAACTGTAGAGCACAATTGTATTTAGAATCAGCGTGATAGTTACACTTGTTGAAGTGATGATATAGAGATAGATGTTTTATACTGGGGCAGCCAAAATCTTGAAGATTAAACACAGGCTTTCCAATTATATTACCCAAGAATTTACATTTTTCATCTCCTTTTGCAAATAGGTAAGTATAATTGACAGTTGCAGTCTTCAAAATACCATCAAATTCAGAATAGTCAATATCACCAGCCCCCCATCCAATTCCATGAAGGTTTCTGTATACCCATCTATTGGGTGATGAGTCTGGATTTCCATAAGATGGGGGTTTGAATATCCAGTGCTTCTCTATATCATTAAAGTCAACAATGGCCAGCTCCTTTACGATAAATGTGTGATCAACACTTTGATAGCCTTGTATATCTATCACTACAGCACACATGATGGACTGTAAATATCTCCTTTACAATACTTTAATTTATATCAACTCCACCCCACCACATCACCAATTATATTCTTCTGACGATGCCAGATAAAGGGTTATATTCCACGAGGCTGTCATGTAAAATTAAGGCATATGCTGTAGTATTAGCCTTGAAAGCTTCAGTACATTCTATCTCTAACCTAATGTCAACAGAAGATGATCTTATGGCTTCGGATTGACGAGAACAGTCTATTACAATAATAGGTGCATAATCTTTAAAATGATTTTTAGACATAAGAGGTTGGTTTGCTTTTCCATAGTAACTATGTTGAAAATTTTGATACATATAATACAGAAAACTGAAATAATTCTTGGAAAAATTTACATTTAAGTCGTCATAAGGATAGATCTCTGAATTTAGGTGTAGTTTAACATTAGTAATGCTGTTTTGATCGAAAATTGATGGATCTGCTAGTTTGTTATCTTTTCTGTCGGTTTGAAATGCAATTATCACATAACGGGGTTTTTCCAAATTTGTTGTAGTTTTCAATGTCCATGTATGCTTAGTTGTAGCAGGTAGGGTTGGATATTCGATAAGATCCCATGATCGAAATGCCATGTGTATGGTCTTCCCCTTATTGATAACATTCAAGAACTTCAGTTTTTGTTGATCAGACACTTTTACATATGGATTCTCCATTGCACGGATTTAAGTTTAACAGAAGCGTTAACTGCTGCTCCAACGGTGAAAATAGAATCATTATCACTTCTACTTCTATGCAATATTAATTCATGTTTCCCTTGTAGTATTATTCTATTGTAATCTTCAAAGAAGCCCATAACTGTGTCTAGTGGAATGCAGCAATCAAAATTACCATCATCATCAATAAGCTTGACATCTGTATTAGGAGACATCCAACCGGCAATTTCCAATGCTTTAACTTTATCACTGTTGAAAGATACGTAACCTTTAAGGGTGCTGACAATTCCTGGGTTACGGACGTGGTCAACTAAAACTCCATTTAACTGATATTTGATTTCATCAAAGAGAAACATAAAAGCATTCCTCACTAATCTCACATCTAAACTTGCTGAAGATTCTTCTTTTTCTACTTTTCCTTGAATATAAAGAAAACTCTTTGATGGAACTGTAAAATTGTCTTGTTGTTGTACTGAAATAATTATCTCATCCGAATTGTTCAGCGATTGTGTATAAGGTTGGTGTGTGTGATATTCATAATTGGTTATCCTCTCTTCGAAAATCACCCCATCACTTACATTTAATACTTCTTCCATTGTGGTTTAACTAAAAGCCCTATTTGTTGTAGAAAGTAAACGTTTGAAGGTGTTAACACTCTGTGGGGGGGAACGTTGAATACTGGATGGTTTAACTCCAGTGTTACTGCTTTTATACCTTTTAAAATCAATACCCATTTTTCTTCAAATGTAATCGAATAGTAATTACTTCTTCACAAAAGTTCACCAGATTATTATCTTGATCTGTAAGAGACAGCGTAATATTATCAATTCTCTCACCAATGACTGGAAAATAAATGACTGGTGCAGGTTCATGTACCAATTTATAACCTGGTGGGACTGTAGGAGAAAACTCATATACCGTATGACCAGGTTTGCCATTTCTATATGAACCTGCAGCTATATTGCAATTTACAGCAATTGTATTTACACCGTGAATTTTTCCAAGCTCATCTGATTTATGAGTAATGTTTGCCTCCAACACTTTATGTTGAGTAAATCCTAGTAAAGGACCAATTGAATACTCTTTGTTGAAATCAACAGCTTGTGTACACTTGAACTCAATTTTCAAAGTATTAACATTTCCTTTCATTTTAATTGAATCAGGTGATTCCATGTTTCTTTTTAGTAATCTGCTATAGCTTCAACCTCATAGTTCCCAGTAGGAATACTAATCACTCTGTCACCATAATAAAATTTATTGTTTGCATTTTCAATTATATTTGGAATTGAGTTATGAGATTGGAAGCTAAGTAAGCCAATCTTATAGTCAGCTCCGTCCAGTAAACTAATTGGTGGAAATATATCAGCGCTAAGGATGCTGGATGTACCTGTTAAGGTAAAAGTGTAAGACATGACTAATGTCCGCAAACTTTGTTATGCATTATTATAGAGAAATTCTAAACATAAATGTCCACAGTAAGGCGTATTCCAGTCTTGATATCTTTCACGATTGTACATGATTTCACAGTTGTTAAAATAACTTAATATTTCTAATGGTGGTCTAAGATTCCCAAATGGATCAAAATACATAACCTGATTACCTTTTTTAATATACGCTACCCAGTGAGTTCCAACATTGTACGCTGAATCTAGATTTACAACAGCACATTCTTCAGCTTTAGGAAATTTTGGTAGCGTGTCACACATATATACACCCCTAAAGTGTGGAACATTTTTAGCATATTTCATTAATTCTATGTTTGTGAGTGCTCTGTTAGGAAGTAGTCAGTGTTTTTTTCTAATGTAAAGTCCATATCCTTTTTTATATGGTTTAAGATAAAATCCTTGACCAATTTGCTGCTCTTCCATTTTTCTATTATGTCTTCTCATTTCTTCTAAGTGATCCCTTGCAACTTGGGTGTCCTTTACTGCCTTTGCTATTGCTGATGCTCCACCAGCTAAACTTCCTAATGCAGATAATCCCGCAAATAATGGGACTATAAACGGAAGAATTCCACCAGTTCTTGGTATTGGTAAAACTCTCGGTATTTTCGATGGTTTTGAATTTTTAAATAAATTTTTGCCTTTCTTAGAGCCTTCTTTGATGCACCACTAATCGATAAAGGTGAAGTCACACGTGCTGCTTTTATAACATCTTTAATAGTTTTTTTTACCTTTTTCCCCCCACCACCCAATTTCACTTTAGCTTTCATTGCGTTTGTAACTGCCCCGGCTGATGCCTTCTCACCAAAAGATGCGTCACTAGCCTTTGTTCTTTGCCAAGCTTTATCAGCGAGTATAAGGTCAGCCTTATGCCGTGAATCTAGATCTCTGTGTTGAGAGTATGCAATGTCGTGTTCCCTACAGGCTTCGTCCAAAGGATTAACGCCTCTATCACCTCGTTTTCATCTTTCTTGTAATTTAGTTCCTGGACCGCAAAATCTATAACCGGGTATGTGCACTTCAAAAGGTAGTTTGTTAATCACTGAATTTATAAGACCTCTTCCAACAGTTTTTCTTCTCATAATGATGGCATTAGTGGGATCTGAAACTATATATATATATCACCCCCCCTTACCAAACATGTTCAATATGCGTTTAGAGAAGCAAAACGAAAGTTTACCTATCTGCAATCTCCTGAATAATTCAATTGGTGACCATGTGAAAATTAATCGTCATGGAGCATTACTGCCTGATAATATCCGAGCACTTATTTGCGGAAGTTCAGGCTCTGGTAAAACCAATCTTATGGCTTGTTTGCTTTTACAACCAAATGGGCTGAAATTCACACACATATACATATGCAGTCAGTCGCTTCAACAAAAGAAATATTTATATTTAGAAGAGATTTTTAAACTAGTTCCAGAAATAGGATTCCATACAGTAAACACCGCTCAACAAATAATTACTCCTGATAACGCAGAACCAAACTCTGTCATAGTATTTGATGATATTTCAATGGATGAGCAAGAAAATATTAGGAAATATTTTAGTATGGGCCGTCACAAGAACATTGACTGCTTCTATCTTTGCCAAAGTTATGCCAGGATCCCTAAACATCTTATTCGTGACAACGCCAACTTTATCTTATTGTTCAAACAGGATGATTTAAATTTAAAACATGTTTACAGTGATCATATAAGTTCCCCCAACGTACCATTTGATAAATTTAAACAAATGTGTTATATATGCTGGGAGGAACCGCATGGATTAATAACTCTGGACAAAACAAGAGATTCTAACAATGGTAGGTTTCGGAAGGGGTTGGACACATTTATCTATATATAAGTTGGTAGTAGAATAGTTTTCTCATTCCGTTATGGATCCCAAGGTTACTAAACAACTTATTGAAACTTCTAAATCTCTACGCAACAAATTCAAAAGTATGAAGCGTGGACTTTAATCATCTCAGGAAGAACTAGAAAAGAGTTTGAAACCTATAACAAAACCACTACAAGAGCTGATTCAACAGGGAAAACGGGTAAAACAAGATTATCTCCCTCTGAAAGTGAAAAAGGAGGGTTCAACTGCAATGGAATCACTGGTTAAACCTTCTACTAAAGATGTTTCAACAGAAACACAATCTCTAATTAAAGAACCTTTACACTCACCAATTAAAGCTTCTACTCCTGTGCACCTAAAAAGGTATACTGCCCCAATAAAACAAGAAGAAACGTTTGAAAATGTAGAAGAGATCACTCCTTTAGAGTACGTAAGAAAAATTGATAAACAGGAATTGGAGAAAACTTTAAGGGGGGAAGAAGATATTGGCTCTTTAATAGAACCATATTTACTGAAAATAATTAGTGCCGATCCTAGAGATTTTGATGATAGATATGGAATTAGAATCCTACCAAAAGGTGGGATGACCATTGGAAATGCTCAGGTAACCATAGCTGGTGATGATATTAATGTAAATGGAAAATGGTATGAAGGTACACCACGTTTGTTACAATTGTTATTTTTAAAACAACCGACAGAATATTCAGAAAATGATTTAGACAGTTATAAAGACATTTTAATTAGAAGTAATGCGCATAAGCGACAGTTTAGTGAAGAAAAAGGAATGAGTTCCAGCAGAGGATGGAAATACAGAAATATCATCGCTCCTCTTTTCAAGCCCCCCTCCAAATCACCGGAACAAATTTCAATACAAACTAGGTATACTCCACCAGAAACTGCTTCAAACAGACAAACACCTCTGACTTTGATTGCAACAAGACCTGGTAAATACCCGCTAAGATCGAGGGAAACAATTGGTAAAGGCATGTGGGAAGGTCAAAGTATTTATGAATATTGGGATGATCCCAACGAACTGGTAGATCGACTTAGGCTACTATATGCTTCAACCAGTGCAGGTCATACAGGACATGAAAATGAA
This sequence comes from Triatoma infestans, assembly GCA_011037195.1. Classification (NCBI taxonomy): domain Eukaryota; kingdom Metazoa; phylum Arthropoda; class Insecta; order Hemiptera; family Reduviidae; genus Triatoma; species Triatoma infestans. The sequence goes on from JAAEAF010009074.1 coordinate 6,652, forward strand.
ATTCAATCCGTAATTGAAGAGCTGAGAGAGGCTAATATTATTTATTAAACTGGTATGGTAGGGGGAATTGTTCATTGCTAGCTTAACCACCACAGAATAACATGCCTGTTGACAAGTTTGGTAGATCATTACCCCAAATCAAGAAAGTATTTCATGCAAGTGATGATGAAGATGGTGATTATATTGATTTTGAAAATAAACGGTTAGTGGGAGTGAGTGATCCTTTAAGTGGTTCCGATGCTGTAAATAAGAGATATCTGGAAAAGTATGTTACTACAAAAAATGAATTTATTACTAAAACCTACTTGGAAAGTTATATAGATCAGTTAGATTTGGTAAGCAAGTTGTACCTTCAGAACTATCTAGATGAACATTTCATAACAAAAAATTATCTTTTACAAACATATGATAAGGCTAGAAAACTAGTGACTCAGAATTATGTAAATCGTTTATTTGAAACAATAAAAAACAGACTGAGTGCATTGAATCCGAATATTCCTTTAACAGCCCATCAACTTAAAACAATTTTCGATTAAGTTTTTAAGAGTTGTGGTTAAATATAAGATTTAATCTTTAGAAATAAAGATCAGATGTGAGAAATTCTGTAAAGGATAAAGTACCAAAAACTATGTCCTTCAAGGAGGCTGTAGTTGCTGAACTTCATAGACCAGCACGTTCACGCTACCCTCGAAGACGTACATTGCTCAAAGGTGTTGATGACTTATGGCAGGCTGATTTAATGGAAATGATACCATATGCTCGCCAAAATAATGGTTACAAATACATATTAGCAGTGATTGATGGTTTTTCAAAATACGCCTGGGTGAAACCTGTTAAATCCAAAGGCGCTCAAGATAACACTCAAGCTATGGAAAGTATTTTTAATTCAGCTGGAAGAGTACCAAAAAATATTCAGACTGATAATGGAAAAGAATTCTACAATGTTTCCTACAAGAAGCTCATGAAAAAGCACAACATAAATCATTACAGTACTTACAGCCAAATTAAAAGTTCAATTGTTGAAAGATTTAATAGAACCTTTAAATCTATGATGTATCGATTGTTTAGTCTTCAAGGTAACTACAATTATACAAAACATTTATCAGATCTCATAAATAGCTACAACAACAAAGTACACCGTACGGTGGGTATGACACCATCAGAAGTAAATTCTGATAACGAAGAATTCTTACTAGCAAATGTTTACTCTTCCAAAGTAAAACGAAAAGATAAACAGCGATTTAATAAAGGTGACTATGTACGAATTTCGAAAAGAAGAACTCTATTTAGCAGAGGATATACACCCAATTGGAGTACTGAAATATTTAAAATTAAAAATGTTCGTGAGACTATTCCATATACTTACTTGTTGGAAGATTTGACAGGACTGCCTATTCAAGGAGCATTTTATACCCAAGAAATGCAGAAAACTAAATATAAAGATGTATATCTTGTAGAAAAAATACTAAAACGGAAAAATGATAAGCTTTATGTACGATGGTTGGGCTTTAAAAAGCCTACTTGGATAAGAACAGAAAACTTAATAAATTAATAATTTCTTTGTGTATGTGATTTTTTTTATGATTTCCTTCTTAACTATTCTAACAATTTTTTTAAACTAGAGGTTTAAATAAATATAAAACTTGCGTTGGTGAGTAAAATTGTTTATTTTTTTTGATAATATGGAAACAATGGATTAGGAGTACAAAGTTTTGACAGATAATTTAACTGAAAAGTTACATCTTCAAACAGGCTTTGAAGTTTTAAGTATTCATTTCTAAGCAGGTTGATCTTGGTAGGTTGAAAACTTAGAAGATCCTCCAACCAAGTTGCTTTTCCCTGGATGGAAATCACTTTGTATGTAAACTTAAGAAAATATATTGTAGCATTCTTAAGGTTAATTTCATTTGGAGGAATTGCTTGTTTTCCGTTGAAGAAGTCATTGAAAGTCTGCATGTTTGACTCCAGAGTCAGCCAGTCTTCAACATGTAGATAAATAACATCTTTTCTCGACCTCACCGCTACCAGAGGCACATAATCTTGGGAGAGACCAGTTATTAATACCTTAGAGTGGTTTTTGTTGAGTGGAAAACTTGTAGTCAGTTGTAGACCCATTTCACATCTAGCCATGCTTGTGTGCAACTGATTAAAAAAAAAGTTCACATCACTTGAAGTTTAAAGATCCCCACTTATCACCAGACCATTTAAATTATTATCAATATCCTTGGACAAGAATGATATGAGTACACAATGACATGTATCTGGCCCCATCTGTTGGTCAGGGTTCGACCAAACGCATTGTTTAAAATGTTTGTTAGGTGCTCTTTCAATGAATTCAGCAGCATATTTTTCCATTTTCAATAATTTTCTATTTAAGTCAATAAATCTTTGAGCTAATTCAATGTTGTGAAGATTAATAGTAGATAATTTCGATATAAACTTTTGATAATTTTCACTATTTACAATATCCATCCAACGATCTGCCATTGTTGTGTCTCCGTCACACTGTGAGCATTAAATGAAATAAAAAAACAATTTTGGTTTGTAATATAGTAGTAAAAGACTATCAGCATTTTAGTGCATAAAGGTTGATGTACAGATATAAAATGTTTATTTTAAATATGCAAGTCAACTGTTATTTATTTATTTTAATAAATAGACATGATGTGCAGATAGCTAGAGAAATAGTGTAAAGAGAACCAGAAAAACGACTTTTTGCAGAGAGAGAGAGAGCGTTTGAGCGAGAGGGAGTAGAAGAGAGGGGTCCTCTCCTTTTCATACAATTATTCTAACCTCCCCCCCCCGCCCATCCCGCCTCTTCTTCCTCCAGACAGCTAGAGAAGAGAACCAGAAAAACGACTGAGAGAGAGAGAGCGTTTGAGCGAAAGGGAGTAGAAGAGAGGGGTCCTCTCCTTTTCATAAAACCATTCTACCCACCCTCCTTTCCACCAATCACACATCTTCTTCCTCCTTGGCCGCCATGTTTACTGAGCCAAAGGCCTCCTATTTACCCTACTTTCGCGTTTCCATGAAAGAAGATTTTGGTAAGTAATTAACTAATTGAGCCAGACTCTCTGCCATGAATCTGAATGAATCCAAGAAGCGAAATTGAATACCATTAATGTACTTTGCAAATGAAATAAACTTCTCTTCAGTATGAGGTATTACATTAACTCTGCCTGGAAGTTTCCCCAATTCTTTAATAATAAAATGCGAATCGTACCCGCTGAGATTGTGAATGAATACTGGAACATAAGTTGGTTGCCGGCATCGCAAATTACAATTATTACATGCAGCGCCCCTATATTTGCCTGAAATATGACAATGATCCCGCACCTTATGGTTGGCTTCGCTGAATGTATGATTGCAGAGATAACAGGTATCAGCTGCCTTCCATTCTCTTTCTTCTAACTCACTAATCATTATGCCCACATTTTTGTTTAACATCTTGCCAATGACTGTTGATAAATCGCTTAGATGACGTAAGAATTTTTCGGCTGCATTCTCTCCCCTATATAGAAATGGTTCTTTAAGCGTCCAAAGATGTTCTATTTCATCGGTGGGTTTTACATAGGCGCAGAAAGAAAACGGTTCATGTTCCTGATAGTTCGTTGTAGATGATCGGGCTGGGGAAGGCGCACATGAATGTATAGGTTTTAAAAGGCACTCGAAATCGGCGTAAATCACAAAATTTGCTTTTAGCTGACGTTCAACGTTTTTAAATTCTATAAAAGGTTCTTCAGTTGGGAGTTTAACAGCTGCTGGAATGTTATCGCCACAATATATCCTGTGTTCTTGTAGTTTACCCTCTGCTGATTTTCCATAACGCCCATCAAAGTGTGTAAAACAGCGTTTACACAACTGTATTGCATGCGCATAGTTTGTTTTTTGCCCGGAAACCAACCTATTGAAATGTTTAATAAAAACATAATGTTGTTTTTCTCCATCTTGCATGAGTAAAAGGTCGCGATGGTCTTGCAGTTCTTCTTTAACAACCTTCAGCGGGTAAACACTATTATCACCATCCAACCCGAATACATTTATTGATATATTGTTTACTTTTTCGAACTTTTTGATCTGGTGAAGAGGCGTGGGGAATGAAACGCACTCAAAATTATAAGGATGGACCAGCGTTTTATATTTACTAACACGTTGAGGGTCTTTATCCACAAATTTTGCTAATACAGCATATTTAAAACACTCCTCGTCGTAATTCTCCGGATTTATACAAGCCTTCTTAGCAGCGATAGATTTAGGAAGTTTGATATATGTCGACCCTCCTAGCGGCTTGTACATATTTATCCGCAACCTTGCTCCATCTATCCCAACCAGCTTCCATCCACTCTTCTCTAACTGTGCCTCTTCCATTTCGTTCACTAATTTCTTGAATATATGTTCGAGAAACTCACCGATATCTGTGTCCATATAAATGGCCTTATTCCGAGTTTTAAATGATCTATCAGTTTGTTCCCCGAGTGTATTCTCAAACAGACATTCCACCACTATATTAATTTTTAGCGTACGTTTCTCTTCCAATTGTTGTTTAATGAGCTCGTATAGACGCCTTTTAATCGACTGCAGAAACGTAGATAGATCTTCAAATTCCGCTGATTGCAGAAAATATGACCTTATTCTCCCCCGACATGCCGATTCATATTCTTCAGATGCCCGTTTCAACAATTCCGCTTTAGTTGGTTCCACACATGCCTTTTCAGCGCCTGAATTATCATATCGAGCTTTCTTTACAGGAGGTCGGTCAGCACAGACTATTTCATGTCGCTCGCCGTTATATCTATTCAAAAAAGTCCGTTTACAGACCTTACAGACATACATCTGGTTTGCATTACAGTATCTTTGGTGGCGACAGAGATTCTTCTTCAAAGTGAATGTTTTTCCACATTTTTCACAGCTAACTGTTGCCATCTTGAACGATGTTTAACGTGTAGGAAGTCACACTAAGACTGAGATCCATACCTCACGCATCTATATTTATACCTTCGGGAACCGACTTTGCGCATGCGCATAACTTTTCCCAAAATGTAACACAATCTAGAGTAAGTAAAGAGTATATGCTAATCGAATATGCTTTCGGCTAGCTAATTGTTTATAGTTTTCAACAGATGTTAAACAAAATGTGGCATAATGATTAGTGAGTTAGAAGAAAGAGAATGGAAGGCAGCTGATACCTGTTATCTCTGCAATCATACATTCAGCGAAGCCAACCATAAGGTGCGGGATCATTGTCATATTTCAGGCAAATATAGGGGCGCTGCATGTAATAATTGTAATTTGCGATGCCGGCAACCAACTTATGTTCCAGTATTCATTCACAATCTCAGCGGGTACGATTCGCATTTTATTATTAAAGAATTAGGGAAACTTCCAGGCAGAGTTAATGTAATACCTCATACTGAAGAGAAGTTTATTTCATTTGCAAAGTACATTAATGGTATTCAATTTCGCTTCTTGGATTCATTCAGATTCATGGCAGAGAGTCTGGCTCATTAGTTAATTACTTACCAAAATCTTCTTTCATGGAAACTGCGAAATATTTCACTGAAACGCAGCTGCCTCTTGTATTAAGAAAAGGCGTTTTCCCGTACGACTATGTGAGTTCCTGGCAGAAATTGGATGAAGAAAATTTACCACCTAAGGTTGCATTCTACAACGCCTTGACGGACAGCCATATTGGCGAAGAGGATTATAACCATGCAGTGAAGGTGTGGAACGAGTTTCATTGTACAACGTTGGGAGAATATAGTGATATCTATTTAAAGACTGATGTTTTGTTGCTGGCTGATGTCTTTGAAAACTTTAGACGTGTGACAATGAGTACTCATAAAATCGATCCTGCGCATTATTTCACTGCTCCCGGTATGGCGTGGGATGCTATGTTGAGGTTAACAGGCATTAAATTGGAACTTCTGCTTGATTATGAAATGATTCTAATGGCCGAACGTGGCATAAGAGGAGGTATCTGCCAGGCTTCCCTACGGTATTGCAAGGCCAATAATAAATACATGCAAACCTATGATCCAACGCAAGAGTCAGTATTCATCATGTATTACGATGCAAACAATTTATATGGTGATGCACAGAGTAGGTTTTTACCTTATGGAGGCTTTGAATGGGGGGAACAGCCGGAAGAGATTCAAGTTCAAGACATCCCTGATGATTCCGACTTTGGATATATATTAGAAGTGGATCTGGAATATCCAGAACATCTTCATCCGCTTCACAACGACCTCCCGTTTCTTGCAGAAACAATGGCGCCTCCTAACAGTGAGGGAAATATTAAAAAATTGATTCCTCATCTTGGCACGCGGGAGAGATACGTGGTTCACTACATTGCTCTTAAACAGGCCCTCGATTATGGGCTGCAGCTGGTGCGGGTTCGTAGAGCCCTTCGATTTAAGCAATCACCATGGCTTCTTCCTTACATCAAATTAAACACGGATATGAGGACTCGTGCAACCAACGATTTTGAGAAGAATCAGTACAAATTATTTAATAATGCAAACTTTGGGAAGACTATGGAGAATGTGCGTAAAAGGATGAACTTTGAGCTTGTCACTAATGATAGCAGATTAATGAAATTAATTGGCAAGCCAACATTCCTCGATGCTAAAATATATGATGAGAATTTGGTTGGTGTTAGGATGTCCAAAACGAGGATATACTTTAACAAAGTTCCGTACGTGGGCTTTTCTATTTTGGAGATCTCGAAGGATATAATTTTCAAATTTCATTACTCCATTATGCTGCAAAAATATGGACCAGAACGGCTTCGTTTAATATATACGGATACGGACTCCCTATTGTACCGTATCAGCACAGATGACATTTTTAAGGATATGCTGGAAATGGAAGATCATTTTGACACGTCAGGATATCGTCCAAGCCATCCGAATTTCTCAATTAAAAATAAAAAGGTATTGGGGAAATTTAAGGATGAAGTGGATGGGCGCATAATTACCGAAGTGGTTGCATTGCGTCCGAAGATGTATGCTATTGATGTGGAGGGGGATATAAAGAAGCGTGCAAAAGGCGTGCAAAGATCTACGCTTAAGAAACTTGGATTTGCCGATTATAAATCCGTCCTATTCAACGATGTCTCGATGTTAAGCATAATGAAATCGATTCGGTCGGTAGGGCATAAAGTCTACTCCACCTTAATTAATAAACGAAGCCTTTCAGCCTCAGATAATAAACGGTTCATCCTGCCTGATGGGATAAACTCGTTGGCCTATGGACACCGGGACATTTTAGTGCAGGATATTGATGCAGATTAACGTTTGCGTAAACATATTAGACCAAAAATTTAATTTTATGTTTTTTATGATACATTATAAATATTTTGGTATTAATTGATCAAAACAGTGTATTATACCATAAAAAATTAAATAAATGAGTTTTATTAATTATTCAATGTATTATACCATAAACATGTCATTGTAACAAATTGATAATAAAAAATTTTTAAAACAATTATATAAATTAGTTTTTATTCTAACTCCTCAAAAAATATTTATTAGCTGGTATGCATTTTTTAATAGGTATAATGTTAACACCCAGTATCATAATGGTTTGGTGTGTTTAACAGTATATGCTGATAAGACCAAGGACATCTACAATTGTGCAATATCTTCTAACCAACTGTTTTTATCTATATATATCTCGAGTGAGTCATAACAGCGGTTGTGCGGTCTTCTGACCGATTGAAATTCAATTAAAAAAAAATAATGCCAAGTTATCGCATTAGATTGATCTTAAGGTCGAAGATAGGATGACAGCGAGCTGCTCTGCGATATATATGTAAAACATTGTAATTAGTAATTATAACCTTCTTATCAGCTTAAATGTTGCGTCATCTTAACTTCCTCTCTCTCTTCCGTTGAAAACTACGTGCTATAATTAATAGGTGTAAGCAGTAATAAAAAAACTTTTTTAAAACACACTACTACAACTAAACAACTAACTTGGAACGCGCTCGTACAACGCACATAAATTTATAGACGAGATCTTTTCCTACATAGGACCGAGTGGCAGCGGTGGTCTACTGGTTTAGATAACCGACTGTGAGTGCTGGGTTTGCTGGTTCGATTCAAGGTCATGTAGAAATCTTTTTTTCTCTTGAATTTAGGTCTGGCCAGTGGTGGGAGGTTAGGGGTTATCTCTTGAATTTAGGTCTGGCCTGGGGTGGGGGTGGGGCGCGATTTGGATAATATTTAATCTGATGACGTCATCTTTGAATTAAGCTCATTGATTTGGATGATGGCAGCGGCGTTCTTGCAACCCCCAAAAAAGACTTGGCTCCGTAGCCCTTGCGCCAGAACCGGTCTTTTTACCCTACTGATATATCGACACAATAAACATTATTACCAATGTGGGTGGGAGACCAAAAATAAATAAGTTACAAAACAACAAGCAAACTAATGGTGAATATGTGACAATAAAACACAACATTAAAAAAACATTGTATAGCAAACTAATTAAGTTAAAAACTAGAATAAGGAGACAAGTTAATTAACATATCTGCAATCCCTTCCACCAAAATATTAATAGCATAGATTGAGTGTGAGTCACATAATGGTGATTCTCTGTGTTGGAATAAGGTAAAAAAAACAACCTAATTGATATATCATAAACGCCGCAGGTATGTTAAATACCCGAAGTCTAACAAACCAAATATATTAACATATCTATAATAAATAACCCTTTTGATGCAATTACTTAACCTAACATTTTAACATACATAGGCTGAGGTAAATTTTACATACCTTTTAAGTTGGTGTATAGCTCATGGTGATTGAATAAACACCTCTATTGATGTAATTACATGGCATTTAGTGAATATGTGAGAAGAGTGTAATATAAATGTTTAAACGTACCCTATAAACATCACTATACCACATAATGGAGGTGGGGAAATAATACAAATAAACTGACATATCTAAAACACGAAATTATATAGAAAACTAATTGAGTTAAAAATAATAATGATGATTGAATAAGGTAATAAAACCTTCCACCAAACAATTTATAACGTAGATTGTGAGTCACATAATGTAAAACAAGGTATAACAATTTAATAAAAAAAGGCGATTATATGAGAATAGACAAATAAATTAAAACACATCATCATAGACACACAAACAAACAAACTAGTGGTAATTATGTATGTGAAAACATCTTAAACATAAAAAAGAATGTAAGAATAGTGGGGGGAAAACAAACACAACATTTACTTAAGTGCAAATAAAATTAAATCATTGTATATAGCAAACTAATTGAGGTATAAGTAAAACAAAATGGTTTACAAGGTATTTTAACATTATTTAACAACAATTTAATAAAAAAAAAGGCGATTATATGAGAATAGACAAATAAATTAAAACACATCATGATAGACACACAAAAACAAACAAACTAGTGGTAATTATTTATGTGAAAACATCTTAAACATAAAAAAGAATGTAAGAATAGTGGGGGAAAACAAACACAACATTTACTTAAGTGCAAATAAAATTAAATCATTATATATAGCAAACTAATTGAGGTATAAGTAAAACAAATGGTTTATTTAAAACATCTTAAGACATAAAAATAAAAAAAAGAATGTAATTATATGACAATAAGGTAAAACAAGTAAAAATTGACATATCTAAAAACACAATATTCATTATATATAGCAAAACTAATTGAGATATAAGTAAAAACAAATGATTTATTTAAAACATCTTAAGACATAAAAATAAAAAAGAATATAATTATATGACAATAAGGTAAAACAAGTAAAAATTGACATATCTGACCAAAGCGGTCACTTAGTTCATAGTTGTAAAATGTCATATACACACCTCGGGAGGAAATAAAACAAGGTAGTTTAACATTTATTTCACATTAGTTGATTATAGGGCATTTAACATATCTTTTAGTAATTGATAGAGAATTGATATATATAGGGTGACCAGAGTTATATGCTCCAGCCACTTTTTTTTTAAACGGCGGGAAATTTCGAAAAAATAGAAAACACATATTTAATCTATTTTAGTCTAGTTTATTTTCAGTGATTGATCCATTTTTTTATACCCCAATATCCCGAGATACAGCATCCAACTTTTTTTTCTCAAATAGAACACTATATTTTTTTTGCATATTTTTATAGTAATTGAGCCTCTAAAAAATAAAAATAAAAAATTTTAAAATCGGTTAGGTTTTTCAAAAGTTATGGTAATTTAAAATATGAAAACAAATTTCAGTATAATGTCAAAATTACCTTATTTTTTCTTTAAAGAAGC
>JAAEAF010009075.1:0-16660 GCA_011037195.1 Triatoma infestans
ACATAATTAATAATTTGAAGTTTTAAAATAATTTTGATGTAATTTTTTGTTTCAAAGTGTCGGAAAAAAAAAGTATGATTACTAAAAGAGAAAAAAAATAAAAGGGAAGATGAATGTAGGAAAAGGAAAAGGGCAGAAAAAAAAGGAAAAATTTACGTTACTTTGAGAATGTAGAGAAGAAAGACGACCCATGATTTGTATATAATAAATAGAAGTTAAGTTAAAATAAAAATAGTACCAAACAATAGCTATGTACGTGTGTCTGTGTGGTGGGGAGCGCGTATGTGTGGTGACGGGCTGAGTCAGGTTGCTACAGCCCAGAGGTGAAGGGCGATCAGCTCTAAATTTCTACCGAGTTTTTCGGATTTTTTCTTACTTTCTTTTTCGTAAAGTGAAGGGCCAACCAGCCAGGAAGTGTTGGGCTATACCCTGAAGGGGATCAACCAGAAAAGGAAAGTGAAATTAGAGCAAAACCACCTGTATGGAGCAAGTTGGCTAAACCTAAAACATAAAAGAAACGAATTTGGCACATCCAGTCTGTAAGTTAGTTTTTTTCTTTTCTACATCCGCATCGAGAGGAAAAGCCGATTTAAAAACAACAAAAAAAACTGAGTGGACAGTGGGGACTACCCTTTTTGAGTTGTGAGTTTGGTACAAATTTAGATAACAAATTGTCTGTTTGTAACTTATTTTTCTAAGTTTGGAAACAATTTGATTTATATTTTATGTATGTTTGTGTAAATCATTTCGTTTTCTGTTTTAGGTACGTACTAACTTGAAGTACCAATTTACTTTTATAAATTAAGTCTTGTGACTTATATTCCGTTTCCTCATCAACTTATTATACTCAGAGTACTGTTTTATTTGGATTCAAAGTGGCCACTTATTTTAATTATTTTTCTTTTGTTTCATTTTGTACAAATTGGTTTTATTTTTTTCCAATTTCAAGTTTTCTTATTTTGGTGTGATTCATTTTTCTCATTTTTTTTGTACCGATACAATAAATGTATATTTTTTTTTGTAGATAACTTCTTTATTTCAACTATTGCCTACAAATAATTTTAATTGGGGTATAGGACCCACAATTAAAAGAGAGAGAGAGGAGATCGTTCTCTAATGGTTCGTTTTTCTTCTCATTTACAACAAATGAAGTAGTAAGAAAAAGAAAAGATTATCAGGTAAGGCCAATCGGCTTTATTTTTCTTTTTTTGTGGTTTCCTTGGAATAAATACATTCATCTGACCCACTGGGAAAAGGTGTACGTAATAGCAATCAGAATTAAGAAGGCGTAATAAGAGAAAGCAACAGCTGGTGGTGAGCTTGTTCGTAATTAGAAACGAAGGTGGCCGAATGAGTTAAAGGGCCACTCTATGAATTGAGAAACGACGGTTCGATTCTCAGTCTGTACTTCTAATATATTTATTTTTTTTTGTTGTTTCGGCTGGCTTGCCATCTCGTTTTTTTAATTTATATTTTTATTCTAACTTGCCTCCTTCTCTAGAGATCCAGTTACCTGTTCCTCTCCTCCTTATTCGAATTCCCGTCCTAACCAGGGGTTTCGTAGTTTTTCCCCTCCCCCTTTTTCCAAGAAAAACTAACGTGGCGCCCAGTCCCCTTTCCTTTTTTTTTATTAACTTGATGTTTTCCCCTATATCATTGGTTTTCCTTATTATTTTAACCAAGGTTTATTCCTAAGGTAATTATTTTTTTTCGGTCAGAAGAGCCCCTCAACCCCACCCGTCTCCACTGCAGCTCAGTCGGGACCCTGAGTTGTTCGCTAAAGTGTTCGGCCGGCTAAAGCAAATTTTAGTGTAACAGTAGGAGCCAGTAGGCCATATTCCAACCTCATCGTTTTGGTAAGGTTATGAAAAGTGTTAACTGCTACGTTTGCCTCGGAATGCATTTTACTACTATGGTCTCATTACAAGGCATTATGTACAAGAAAACTAATTGTCGGTTCGTCATTATCACCAAATATACAGTAAACTCTTGATATGCTCTAATACATATCTTTGATTTTCTAATAAAAAGTATTTTAATGTATGACGCGTTCACTTTGAGCGTAGGTTACCGTCTATGGGTTAATAAACTTCAGTATAGATGGTTTCTCAGATAGTTTTCTCTTGTGCGTTGGACCACACCATTTGCTAAGTAAGTCTTTTAACCGACAAGTTCCCAATGGTAAGACATCAGTGCTTAGATGGCTCAAACAAGTTGGGGAAATGAAAGATACGAGATTACCCAAGTTATGTTTTACAATATCTGGTGTGAAATACTCAGACGACTGAGTTTCTTTTACTGTTGTTAGTACAACAATTCATATATAAAATGATAAATTTTGTTTAAACTCAAATTTTCCATATATGTTCCAACAAATATAGAGGTGGAGAAGGGATAAGTGCAACTACCTATATTCTTGGCAGGTAGAGAAGTGATAATTATATTGTACCCCAATAGAGCGCACCAAAAAGATTCAACCAACTGCCTATAACATTTGAAAGTTAACGTCATAAATTCCGCACAACTTTTTTTGGAAAAATGTTTCAAATAAATGTGATTGGTTTATTTCTGTGCAGTTAGGATATCAAGTTTAAAGGAATTTGGAATTCTAGCAATGAGTCTTTGCATTAACATTATATAGATGTTACAACCAATGTATTGAAGTGGTAATTTATAGCGAAACTTAACGTTACGTTTCCTTCAGAATCCCTCTCCCTAAAAATTATTTTTCCCTGGAAAATGTTTCAAATAAAAGTGATTAGGAATTCGTTTGTCATAGATTGTACACGAAGTTTAAAGAAAATAATTGGAGCCATTTTCTATTATATCACGAAAAAAAAAAATCAGTAAATCGCGCTCGATGGTGGTTTTTTCTTTTGTCTTATGTACTCAGCAAACAGCCAAAGATTATGTTGCTTTAAAGGATTAATTACTTAGTTTGTGGGGGTAGCAATGGGATAACATTATATGGTGGACAATGTGTAATGTGTCATATACTATTTGTTGTGTTACTGTTGTTGTTTTTGGTTTATTATTATTCTTAATTTGTTTTATTGTTGGTATTGTATATTATTGTATCGGGTTTATGGAGAAGATGATGTGTTTATAGTTTAATATTATTGGGTTTTATGAGATTGTATATGTCTAAGTGTATTTGGTCTGTTTGGTGAGCTAGTATCGTCAATAAGTTGGCAGATAGTGGGCATTTTGAGGCAGTAATAGCGTTCCAAAACTGTTCTCTGCCTTTTCTAGATTTATCGCAGTCTAGAATTATGTGATTTGCTTCGGCGAGACGATCCAAAACACATCAGCATTGTGGATTTATGCTTATTCCTATTCTAGCCATGTGATGGGGTGAGTAATTGTGGTTAAATCTTAACCTGTTTATGGTATTATAAAAATTTTTATTTTCACTATAACTATAGAACCAGGGCTTTTTGGGTAATGGTTGGACGGACGTGTTGAATGTGCCTTTATTGTTGTTTGTTGTTAAGTATATTTTTAAGCATAGAGGGATTTTCTAGTGTGATTTTTTGTATCGGAAGGAAGTAATAAGGGGTTGTTAGGCTGAGTAAATTTGATTGCCTCTTTAGCCAGTGAGTCCGCCATTTCATCCGGCATTACGGTATGCCCCTTACCCCAGATTAGATATATAAGTTTACCCGAGTTTAGAATGTTATTCATTAAACCAATAGTGTTAAATACTGTAGTCGAAGCGCTGATCCCGGGATCTTTGAGATTATTCAATACACTCTTACTGTCTGATAAAATTAATATTAACCTTTCATCCAAGGTAGTAACCAGTTCTAGGCATTTTTTAATAGCCAATGATACGGCAGTATAAATATCGTCAGGAAGTCTGTACATTTCACCCTCATTATTTTGAAGGTTATGTATGGAACAACCAACTCCATTTGCATCTTTAGAACCATCAGTAACCAGAAGATATGCATTGGGGAATTTGGAGTGAAGCTCGGCAAGGAAATGTGAGTTGTTGATATCGTTCGGAAGGTTAACATCGTGCTGGTAGAGGTAGTTAGGATAAATTTGAAATGTCTGGACAAGGAGAAGAAATCGTAGTTGAAGGTGGGAAGTAATTCCGTTCGTTCTAGAAGAGGTGTAAATTGTGAAAGCTCTCAATATTGTTGTTCTATATCAGAGGGGTTTATTCTTTTGCCAGAATTTTACTGTCAGGGTTCTAGGAGTTATTCTGGAGATATTTTGAATTAAGGTCTGATTTTTAGTACACAGTCTGTCAGTAAGGAAGCGTGAAGCCAGCAGTTTTCTTCTGTACATCAGAGGAAATTTCCTAGCCTCGACGTTCGGAGCCTTGGTGCGTAGAAATGAGGGCTCCCAGACAAGTTCTCAATGCCTTATATTGTACTCTGTCTAGTTTCTGTAGATGGCTGTTTGCGGCCATAGTCCATTCTCTAGATAACACTAACTGTCTATATATCATGAGTGCTATTTTAACGTCGGCTCCATAATTAAGGTGGGTGTTACATCTTAGGACATTCAGAACCAGTTCACATTTCTTAATGACATATTCGATGTGTGTTTTCCACAACATTTTGCTGTCAATGAATATACCTAATATTTTCATAGTTGGCTCGACACGCAGTTCATAGTGACCAAGTTTTAAGCGGGTTGGCATTGTGAATCGCCTACGGCGGATGAAGAGAGTAACACTACTCTTACTTTCTGAAATTGAAAAGCCCTTGCTTTTGCACCACTCATTAAATTTACCTCTATTCAGTAAATTGATGGCTTCTTTTAAGTCCCTTTGCTGGCTATATAATATTATATCATCAGCGAATTGTGAACAAAAGTGTTTGGTCCTAGTGTCTGGTCTTTTATATCAGCCGAGTAAATATTAAACAGAATGGGACTTAGGGCTGATCCTTGCGGAAGGCCTGTGTTAGTCAGCCGAGGACCGTAAAGCTTGTCATTGTTGCGAACCGCTATAGAGCGTAAACACAACAAATTACCGATGTTGCCTATCAGTCTAGATGGCGTTCCAAGCATGATCATTTTTTTAATAAGTATTGGAATGCAAAAGTTGTTAAATGCATTAGTCAGATCGATATTAGCCGCCAGTAGGAATCTGGTCAGTAAAAGAACTATGTATATCGGCCACAAAATTAGATAGCGCATCCAACGTGGAGCGTTTTCTTCTGAAGTCATTTTGTTGTGGGGGATTATACGCTCTGATTCAGCCCACCATTCGAGGCGCGATTTCATTAACCTTTCAAAGGTTTTACATAGACAGGATGATAGAGCTCTTGGCCGATATAACTGATGAGAATTCTGGTCTTTATTAGGTTTAAGTAGAGGAATTATTTTGTATTTGTTCCAATCATCTATTTTAGCTTGATTAATCCAGATGTCATCAAAAATCGGAGTAATCGGTACTTTCCGTATGAGAGGTGTGCCAGCATAGGGTAATGGATGTTGTCTTGGCCTGGGGCAGTGTTGCTATGATCTTTATTGCTTTGAGCAGTTAGGAATAACTAAATGGTTCGTTCAGATTGTGAGGGTGATCAGCTGGGTTAGTTGTTGTGCACTGTTCGGGAACGGTAATAGGTGTGAGATTGTTTAGGAATTCGGGCACCCATTCATCATTAGTTGATATTCTTTTCCTATAGCCATATCTAAGAGCTCAAATCTTATTCCATATTTCCTTGATCGGAGTACTAATATTGAAGGAGTCGCATAATGCAACCCATTTTTTTCTTTTTCTTAGTTTTATACAGTCTACGGCAATATGCAGTTGACCGTTTGCTACTAATATAATTTGCCCACGTTGGAGAATTTAAGAAGATTTTGAATGTTTCTATATTTTTCTTTCTCGCTCTGTCGCATTCGTCATCCCACCAACACTAGCCAGGTTTACGTCCTTGATATACCTTGATCTTAGGAATAGAATTATCTGCGGCTTTATTGATAGTGTCAACGAAATTGTCGTAATTGGTTAGAGTGTCAGAGTGTCAAAGTTAACTTGACCAATCGGCTAATTTTATGTTCCATTTTTTATTTGGAAAAATAGAGAGGTTTGTTCTGCTGTTTTGGTCAATTATAATTGATAATCCCATGTGGTCAGATCCAAAAGGTTCTTCAAGGACAGACCATAGGCATCGTGGAACAAGAGAAGGAGATCTTATGGAGAGGTCAATAGCGGAGGGGAGTATGTTTGGTCTAATAGATTCCTTCCTTCGTAGTTTTCGTATGAACATCCATAACTACGATGGTAAGCATTAAAATCGCCGCAGATAAAAACCGGATGTTTTACTGATTGAAAAAGGTACTTCCAAGTCTCATTTGTGATCTTATGTTTGGGTGCACAATGTATCGATATAATGCTTAATTCACAGTTTGGGATTTTACAGGTTATTCCACAACCTCGTATTTGGTGGTTATTAAATGTGGATGGCAAATTTATAACATTCTAAACTATATGGCTTCCAATTAGAATACATGTGCCACCATAGCCATCATTTCTATCGGCTCTAATAACGCTGTATCCGGATATGTGTAAGGAGTGGTTCCTTTTCAACCATGTCTCAGATAGTAATGCGAGGTCTATTTGGTTTATTTTAAGATACGTTTCTTGGTAATTTTATGACTTCAATCGATTTTATATTTAATTGTAATAGTTTAATCATTTTATTTCATAATTAAATTTTTTTTTTTTAAATTATATCGGAATAAGAATTTAAGGGAAAGAAGGGGTTAAAATTATTATAAATCGATGTTATATTTGGAAATAATAAATAATACATGTATTGATGATAAATATAGTGCAGAATGGAATTAGGTCGTTTGTTGTTTGGAATTAGTTGAGTTTATTGAACTTTGTGTTGGATTATTGGTTAAAGATGCGATACTTGATCGTGTGGCAGCTGTGTTTATAGGGTTTTGGTCAGCTGTTTTTTTTCTACTTTCAATTAAAATTTCTTCTAATCTATTTAAATATTTCGTCACTCTTGGAGTGATGACTATCTATTTTGTCAATTAGATTTATAATGTAATTGATATTGCTACTTTTAACTCGAAAACCTTTTTCTGAGGTGGCTTCTCGGTAAAAATTGGTGCACTCGCCTCTTCATATAGAGGTTCAGAGTTATCTAATTTAGGAGCGAGTTTGAGGCTGTCACGATACTCTTTAGACATAGTAGATTTAATTGTAGATTTATTTATGTTTTTTATTTTATAATTTTTTGATTTGTTAGGTGGTTGAGGGATTGAGTGGGTCAGGTAATTCTGGAAAATTTTTTGTGTCTGTTAGTAGTTCGTATTTATTTTTAGTGACGGCAGAGAATAAAGGTTTGTTCTCAGCATTGTGGGCTACCTTTACAGGGCAGTCTTTACAGGTTGATCTGTGCTCACCATTACAGACGGGCATAATCACCTCAGTTGCTGTGCATTCATGAATATTGTGAAATTCAGAACAATGGTCACATCTGGGCTTACTGCGGCATTGGTCTTCTGCGTGTCTGAAACGCAATTTCTATATTGTCGTATTGGAGGTACATAGGGCTCGATCTGGCATCTTGCCCCATATAGTGTTACATATTCGGGTAATGACTGACCATCAAATGTTATAAAACAGACCGAGTTTTTTCATAAACTGTGTTATTTTGGTTATAGGTTTTCTTTGTTACCGTTCTAACATTTAGAGGTGCAACAGCGGAGATTAATTCCGTTATTATTTCTTGTTCATCCAATTCGATATCCACATCTCTAATGATACCTGTGCCTTGAACCCTAAAGTTGGGGATATATGCTGTTATTTCCCTCTCTTTAAGGGTTTCCAGGGTTAGTAGATCATTTGCTGCTTGAGGGTTTTTTGTTGTTATTTTTATACGGTTTTTGCCGCTCAAAGCGATGTTAATAATATTGTCTCTAAGCGAGGGAGATGATTTCAACAACCACTTACCCAGTGCCATTCTATGCACTTAACGGTTAAAAAAAAAAAAAAAAAAAAAAAAAAAGGATAAAATAATAAAATAGGAAAGAAAAAGGAAATAATAAAAATAAAAATAGTAATAATAAATTAAAAAAATAGTAAAAAATTACTGAAAAAAAAAAAATAAGTGAATTTTTGTTTTTAAAATTACAAGTTGAATAGAAGAGCTACGAGCAAACGAACGATGTTCACTGGTCGAAGTTCAGATGACAACTGACGATGGTGGTTCTTAAAAGGAATACCAAGTTTTTGAGATATTGTGTTAAATCTATAGAAGAGACCATTGGCTATTTTGTCGTAATCAAGGTTCCGCAAAACATATATTTCTGGTGAAAATTAGAGTTCCGGATGTCCAGAAACTTTTACCTTTGGTGCGATGAAGTTGACTGTAAAACTTGTTGAATCCCATTTGAGAAAAAGAGATCTTGAATCTCTTGCCAATTTTAGATCCAGTAGATTTTATTAAAATTCAATGGTGATTAGATGTTGGCCCTAAAAGATACTTTCTCAATGGGTTTCCTTTAAATTATATAGTTAATTTGTTTTAATTCGACTTGCTGGAGTACATAATGAAGTTATTGGCCAACAGAAAACACCATACCATATTTACTATCCGTAAGTGTTCTCTTTAGAGTTTGGTTACAACAAAGGATTTGGATCATTTATTGTTTCATTGACCTACATATTTGTATTTAAGAGCAGAGCCCAACACTTTTACGAATCATCAGAAGAATTCTGAACTCTCGTGGCAAGACGGATATGAATAAAAATTTCAATTTTACCTGTAAAATGTTGAATCTAACAGATGAATTTTTAAATGCGTAATCAATAAAAATAAATATAATTATAAAATAAATAAATAAAAAACAAAATATCAAAAATATGACTTTGAAAAAAATTGAAACAATATCAGAGAGTGAAATAAAAATATATATCCAGTTTTTGTTCTATATAGTATAATTTATAATAAATTCATAGCAAAATTTACTGATAACAACCAACTATAGAATATATTGTATAACATGTCTAAAGCTTGTATATAAATTTTATATTTTGTGAAAGCGTGTATGCCCCTTTATTTTACTTTTTACTTGCTCTTACTGCCAGTAAGAGCAAGTATTGCGGTCATGTTAAATTTTAGATTTCGAGTTTATACCGGAGATACAAGTTTTGAAGTCCCAGAGTCCGAAAAAGTGGTATTTAAAAATAGGTCTGTGTGTGTGTGTGCTCAAAAATGGAAAATTCCAGAAAGTTCAAACGATATTTAATTTAAGTGCTAGCATGGGACTTGATAATAAGGTTCTGGACAAAATCAGTTAATCAGACGTAACACTTTATTGTATTGATGTTTCAATTGTTTACGATTCTCTCAAAAACGGTTCAAAAGTTTTCTTTAAACAAGGGATGTTAATGTAAGAGAGGGATCCAAAGCAGAGAGAAACACAAAATTGAGAATCTCACTCGCTACTTAGGCCAGACTAGAGTGGGAGACTTGTGTATATATATATATATACAGCTGAGCTAGCCCTACAAGGGACTGTCTTGCATCAGTTAACAAGAGTCAGCAACCAACTACTACCTTTCTCTTCACTCACTCTAAATCTCTTGCTATCTAATTTCTATTTACGTGTAAAGTCCTGGCAGTTTGTGTTACTTCTTCATTAGTGTTCAACATTATTACGAGTTTACTTCATCTCTTAAACCCAATTCTCTCCTTTTCATACTCATTATATTAACTAGTCATACGAAGAGAAATTCTATTAAAACATTTCTCTGGGAAAATAAGTTTAAGTGGGTTTTTTGAGGGAGGCGTGGGGGTTATGCTTTCCTCTAACGTGGTATATTTTAAATGCATTATACGATTGTATTATCCATATAATATTAATCAGAATCAAATATGTTGAAGAAAATCGATTGACCGGAAGTGTGACTATATTGAACAGGTTTTTCAGTTTTCTTTGAATTTGTATCCATAAAAATACCGACGGGTTTCATTAAACTATACATCTAGTAAGAATTATAAGTTTCAAGAAAATTATTTATTTATTTATAAAAAATGTATAAATAAATTGGTAAGTGTTTCGCACCAGATTTTTTTTTATTTATTTGCGAATTCGGTATCAGTATGGTAACTTAAAATCTGTACTTATTTTGCACTAAACTTATAACCCATTTACTACAGTTGTTGTAACCCAGCTTTTGTTGTAATACAATACATTTCTTTTGTATTTAATATTCCAAACCAATTTTAGTTAAATTAAAACAACATATAACCTGGTTGCAGTTTCACCGCGAATGATATGGGAAATAAAGAAATAATCAGGCGATTTAGTTGTTTTAGAGAGAGGGTTAAAACACGCAAATAAATAAATGAACTATTTAATTGTTTTTATTTCGCCAAGAAACAAAATCGATACAATATTAATATTCAAGAAAAATGCCGTTTTTTTTTTTTTCAGAAGAGACAAAATCGAACTAATTTCGCCAACTTGTAAGTGATAACGATTTAGCTATTTAATGGAAAGTAAATTTCACTTTGCACTTAAGGAGCTTCATTATTTATTCCAAGCTTTTAAAAGAACATTAAATTTTTATAAATACCAAAGTAGTTAAAAAATAATAATAATAATAATAATAATAATGATATAGAGGCTATTAAAAATGAAATAAACACATATCTTTTTAATGTATAAAGTGATAAAATAACAACAGACATTAACAAAGAAAATCTGGTGTGAAACACTCACACAATTTCTCTTAGTGAAGTTTATAAAATTGTAACTGACAAACTTTACAGTCGATATACCAAATTTAATAAAAATTCGTCGGTGTTATTATGGAGAAAATCGCAAAACAAAAAAAAAACTGTTCCGTAAAAACGAACTTCCGGTTTATTAATTTTCTTGAAACTCGGAATTTTGGCAATATATTTATTTCTAAATAATTATGTTTAGATGATAAATTGTATAATCAACTAAGATAGCAATTTAGAGGAAACATTAACACCCCCCCAAACCCCCTTAAATGACTTTACCGGCCCACCTATTTTCTTTAAACTCTTTTAGGGTGGGTTTAGGTTTTCCTCTAAAATGCTGTTTCAGTTTATTACAAAATTCTATCATCTAAATATTATTAATGAGAACTAAATATGTTGTCGTAATTCCGAGTTTGAAGAAAATCGGATACCGGAAGTGCGTTTTTACTGAAAAGTATTTTTTCAGTTTTCTCCTATTTACTCTAAAACGGCTCAAACGATTTTCTTTAAACTAAGAATGTGGACTACACATGAGCTACAACTTTTATTTGAAATATTCTCGGTTAAAGTTATTTAAGGGGGTTTTAGGGGGAGAGTTGGGGTTATGGTTTCCTCTAAGGCGGTGTCTTAGGAGAACATACAATTCTACCATCTAAACAAAATTAGTAGTTGTGGTGGTTGGTTCCGCAGAGCTGGAAAGCATCAGAGACATTTATCCGTGGTAGCCTGCTTCATTTTGTGGTCATCGACCGATTTCGGGCGTTTGCCCATCTTCAGGAAGCGTTTTTCAGACTGTGGGACAACACAGTCTTGCACAGAGCAAATTCAGAGTGTGTAAACTGAATTTGCTCTCTGCAAGTCCATGTTGTCACACTGTCTGAAAAACGCATCCTGAAGATGGCGAACGCCCGAAACCGGTCTATGACCACAAAATGAAGCAGGCTACCACGGATAAATGTTTTTGATAAACAAAATTAATTAGAAATAAATAAACTGCCAAACTTCCGACTATCAAGAAAATTAGTTAACCGCAAGTGCGTTTTGACTGAAGAGTTTTTTCAGTTTTCACTATTTTCTCCATAAAAAAAAACGACTAATTTCATTAAATTTGGTACACTAACTATGATTTTGTTTTTTTTACTAATAAAATTGAGTTTCGTACTCAACTTCACTATTCAAAATTGTATCAAATATAATTGCTTAATTATCCATTTCTTGTTTGTAATAAAAATTGTGCTATGTCTTGGAATTCTGCTATGGGAATCCCCCCCCCCCCATCACAAACATCGTTTTCCGAATACTTCCTAAATCTAAATCCGCCTTCGAAAGCTATAGTCTCTCGACTATTTTATCTATAACATCTTCTTAACAATGGAGACGGAGACAAAGTGATCACAATACTTAAAGACAATTACAATGGATCATATAACTGTAGAAACTGGTGCCCGCATATAAATATTGTTTCAATAACAAATATTTAGTTTAATATAAATAATAATTTATTAATAAAATAACAAATAACTTACCGTGTACATCTATACATCCGATACGTTTGCTCATTGTACTTGTATTGATCTGGCACATATAGCAACCTCTATCGGATTCCTTAACTTGTCTGATATGCAATCTCCAGACAGTATCACCGTCTGTACTGACACTGATTCTAGAATTGTGTGTAACCACTCTACGATGTAGTGTTAAAACTGTTTGATCTTCTGCTCGCATCCAACCAACCTGCAACAAAGTAAAACATGACAAATTGTTCAAAATCGAATCATAGTAATTTATTTAACAAGTGAGAAAAGTATTACTTTTACACACTCGAGTTCAGAGTTTGACCGCACGAACGCAGCGAGTGAGTCAAACTGGACGAGAGTTGAAAAAAATAATTCGCTCTGGAGTTAAATACTAGATTATTTTTGCAATCTTATTAAATTGGTTATAAATTTATATAAATATAAAAAAATATGAAGAGGGTCAAATACTGAGAATGTATTTTAATTCAAGTTAAATACTCCATCTCTCTGTAACCTGTTCCGTTGGTATAAAATCAATCCGCTGTATCTGGGAATTGTTTCGCTCTTGTTTTTGCGTATAGCCGCTAGATGTCGGGGTAATTAGAGTTAAATAATGTTACTTTTACACACTAAGCAAACAGAAAGAAATGTGTCAAACTTACAGTGAGAAAAAGTAGGACTTTAATCACTGATTTTAGTGTAGTTAATCAAATATTTGTTCACTTTTCACTTTTTTACTTTCCCCTTACTGCTGTAAGAAATCTTAGATATCAAGTTTTCACCGGAAATACATGTTTCGAGGTCCCCTAAGTATGAAAAAGTGTTTTTTTTGTTTTTTTTTTTAGAAAATAGTCTGTATGTGTGTATGTGAACAGGACAGCTAAAAAACGAAGTATCGCAGAAAATTCAAACTTAGTATTCCGTTTAGGTATCAACATGGGATCCTACAGGAAATTTCCTGACATAATTCCTTTACCATTTTGCTGCATGGATTACTTGTACACGGCTTGTACAATATTCTACAAAAAGCTACAATTTTTGTTTGAAACGAATTTCTTAGTTAAGATTCATTTAAGGAACCTTTTTGGGGGAAGGTTTTTACTTTATTATCCTATTCTATCATTTAAAAATAACATTAACCAATATTAAATATGTTGACAAAATTCCATATTTGAAAAAAAAAATCGGTCGACTGGAAGTGCGTTTTTATGAACAGTTATTCCAGTTATTATCTGGTTTGAAACACTCACAGGATGACTTTCTCTTCCTGCAATCTACATAGATATAATTTACAACTTTTCTTCAAACTTATAATTTACTTAATTTTCTTCCACTTACTATGTGGAAAGCATAAGCTTCTCCACCCCTAAAAATACTTTAAATGAACATTCACGGAAAAAAATTTAAAACAAAACTTATAGACCCCCCCGCATTTATACTTAGTTTTCCAAATTTAATGAAATCCATGTGTGTGTATGTGTGTCTGTTTGGGGGTTAAAAATGTAAAGATGTATTCTACGCATGTTGCAATTGTCATACGACAGACAGCGTTTGAATTTATTATTATTTTTTTTTTTTTGTAATACATGGAACAAATATAAAAGAGGTTATTGTTATTGTTAATACATTGTACCAGGTTAGTCCCTTATTTTGCGAATATCTTCTTCTTTTTTTTTGAGTATTTGGAACTAATAACAATTCAGCTAATGAAAGTTCTTATTATTGTCAAACTTTGGGTGAATTCACCAATCGAGTCAATTAAATAAAGGGTAAAAAATAAAAGGAAACATAATGATAAATTATATAGAAAACAAAATCTGGCGTAAAACATCCAACCAACTTTCTCTTACTCCTCTTACATTTGTCCTAACACAAATATAACAGGTAGTGGGGAGGTGACATGTGTCAACCTAACAACCGAAACAGGTTTACATTGTACACAGCGCGCCAATGTATTGAACAAACACACTGAACATGAACGAAGCAGATTCCTAAACACTGCCTAAAAACAATTGTTACTTTCTCTTACTGCAGGTATGAGAAAGTATTGCTATTTGTTTTTAAACATTTTTCCGAGAAAATTGATTCAGTTTCTACCGGGCAACTAGAAATTTCGCATTCCTCAAAAGTATATTTTATTAAATCTAGGTTCCTTCGGCCATTAAAATATTGCCCACCCAACCAGATAGTTAGTAAAATTACAAAGTGTTTTCCAAAATTTTTCAATTATAACTACGTAACAGTAAAGTGCATCAAGAGAAAGTCGTTTGAGTTTCATAGCAGATATTTGATAACAGACAATTCACTGAAAAACAATTTTTCGACCTCAAAACATGTACTTCCGGTGATGTTCGAAAAATTCGACATTATCGCAATATTTAATGGGATTAAAAAAAAATAAAAAAAATATAAATAATTTAATTTATGGGATGAAAAAAGATAAAATGAACATCCAATTAGAGATTTATGATGATTTTATAATTAAAACAAAAATTTCCCCTGGGATAGCTGATTAATATGGTAATCGATTAATTTTAATAATGATAATAATAATAAACAAAATGCCAATAAAGTATAATGGAAGATATTGAAATTGGATGAATGCCATGGAATATACAGTAAATATAAAATTCCACTAATTTTAATAGAGAATTTTATGTACAGCACATTTTCTGAAATATTGTAAAATAATAAATTTTCTTTACACTCAAATTTGTCCTAACTTAAATATTGGGGTGTGGGGGATAAGTACCACCCTAAACTAATCAGGGCAGATAGAGAAGAGTTGATTATATTACGGCCAGCGCTCTAAAAATACTGAACCAACTAGATATAAAATTTGAAATTACCCTCATAAATTTCACGAAACTAGACAAAATAATTTTTTATTGGGAAAGATGTACCAGATAAAAAATAATACGTTTTATCTGTGAAATTAGCGCACACCAAGTTTGAGGAAGTCGTTTTCGTGAAAATTCCAAAAAACTTAAAAATCTATTCTCTAAAGACGCACTTCCGGTTAACCGTATTTCTTCAAATTTGGAATTCTATAAATGCTTCCATTGTGTATTAATATTATGTAGGTGGTAAAACCATATATTATATTGAAGTGGTACTTTAGAAGGAAAGCATAACGCTACTGTTCCCCCCCCCAGAACCCCAAAAAATTAATTTTCCCAGGAAAAATGTTTCAAATAAAAGTTTAATGTTTCAAGTAAAATACGATGTTAAACGATGTGGCACCAGTTTTTATGAAAATTACGAAAAAATGAAAAAAAAAAAAAATTTAGAAAAGTCACAATTCCGGTTGATGGATTTTGCCCGAAATCTTCATGTCTGATGTGGTGGCATTTCCGAAATGGAATACCAAGTATGGGCTTCCTGTGACTTTTCGTTTTCGAAATATTCTGATAAAACACACACACTTATCATGCAACCTTCCGCTACAACTTTTTTTTTCGTATTCAGAGGACCCCAAAACATGTATTTCCGGTGAAAACTTAATTACGAAAATTTGACACGATTGCAATACTTCCTCTCTTACTATGAGGTAAGGAGAACGTAGTCATATAGAAATTCTATACAACTTTGTATAAATTTCTTTGCACCATCAGTATTTCTTATCAATATCTTGCGAACAGCTTTAGAATTTTTTTTAATTAACCACACAGCTTTCTAACTTTTATTGTTAACTAAAGCATTTATTATTTCTTCTTTTCTAAATCATCAAAATATCCCCCCCCCAATAAATTTTTTTTTTTAACATTTAATAAATTATTCTAATCTATTTACAATGCCTATAAATTTTAACTCCATTCTCTTCGCTTTACAATATTAATTTTTCCTTTAAAACTGATATTTAATTCAATAAATAATACGCCATCTGTCCCATCATGGCGAGAGTTAAATTTATAGAGAGAATTATTAGATTATTGGCATTTTTACTTTCTCTTACTCCTTAGTAAGAGGAAGTATTGTAATCGTGTCAAATTTTAGATATCGATTTTCAACAGGAAATATCCGTTGTTTGAGGTCCCTGAGTCCAAAAAAGAGAATTGGTTTTTACAATGGTCTGTGTTGTGTGTGTGCGCGCGCGTGCGTGTGTATGTATGTATGTATGTGAACATCATAGCTCGAAAACGAAAAACCGTAGAAAGTTGAAACTTGATGTTCCGTTTAGGTATCACCATGGGATCTGACAGTACGGTCTGTCAAAATTCTTCAACCGGTTGGACTTTTTACTTTTTTGCGACTTTCTCAAAAATGGCTCCGACGATTTCCTTTAAACTTGCAAGATCAACCACACATACAAAGAGCTACAACTTTTATTTGAACCATTTCTCCGGGGAAATGCATTTAAGGGCGCTTTTGGGGAAGAGGTGGGGTTAGGTTTCCATTTAAAGTGCTATTTCAGTTTATTAG
>JAAEAF010009076.1:0-30396 GCA_011037195.1 Triatoma infestans
GAATCTTGGCCCATCTATTTATTTCTATTTAATTTTCTTTGGGTGATAGAATTGTATAATCAACTTATGATAGCATTTTAGAGAAAAACATAAGGCCCACCCCTCCCCTAAAAGTGCCCTTAAAAGAATTTTCCCAAAGAAATGTTTAAGATAAAAGTTGTAGATCTTTGTATGTTTACTTTATATTGGATGTTTCAAGAATATCGCCGGAGCCATTTTTTGAGAAAATTGCGAAAAAGTGAAAAAAAAAAAAATCATTTAGTAAATGGTAATGTAAAACGCACTTCCGGTTATCCGATTTTTTCAAACTCGGAATTTCAACAACATATTCAATTCTAATTCACATTATTTAGATGACAGAATTGTCTAATAAACTGAAACAGCAGTTATGATGAAACCTAACCCTACCCTCCCCCTTAAATGAATTTTCCCGGAGAAATGTTTCAAATAACAGTTGTAGCTATTAGTATGTGTAGTTGATATACCAAGTTTGAAGAAAATTGTCGGAGCCATTTTTGAAAAAATCGCAAAGAAGTTAAAAAAAAAAAGTAAAGTGATACTTCCGGTTGAGGAATTTTGACAGATGACCCACTGTCGGATAGCACCGGTGATAACTAAACGGAATATCAAGTTTGATCTTTCTACGATTTTTCGTTTTTGAGCTATGCTGTTCACATACATACACACCACATACACACACGCGCACACACACACACAGACCATTTGCTGAAAACCACTTTTTTGGACTCAGGGGACCTCAAATCGGATATTTCCGGTGAAAACTCGATATCGAAAATTTGACACGATTACAATACTTCCTGTTACTAGTAGGAGTAAGAGAAACTAAAAAAAAAAAATGGGAGGGTTTTTTAGTTAATGATGTATATGTGTGAGGAAAATATCTCAAAAAAACAAAAAATTGCAGAAAACTCGAAACTCGATATTCCGTTTAGGTATCACGGTTTATCGACGTTTAGATTCAACCAAAATCCACCAAACGAAAATGCCACATATTTTTTCCAGTTTTTTACGTACAACCAAAAATTTGTTTAAAAAATGTAACCCCCCCCTGGCTACGTCACCTACATTGGTAGTTGGACGTTAAGGCTGCCTGAAAAAGTAGGCAGCCTTATATAAATACCTATGATTTTCGGGTGTTGCGATCTGTGTGACGTGAGATATCAGTGTGATTCGGCTTTGATGAATGCATTATTTTCTAGTTTACGATTTAATTAAGCGGAAGACGGTGCATTAGAGGAAGGGAGAAGGCTCTAGGGAGATTGTCGCTAGGGAGGAGAGGCGGCTTATCTTCCGGATGTGGCGGAAGTTCCGAGGGGCCGGTGGATAGCCCGGTTAATTAGTGAGGAGGCGGAGGCGTGGGCGACGAGGCCACATGGAGATGTGGGCTTCTACGTCTCCTGGCTTTTCAGTGGGCATGGTCACTATTGACTCTATTTTCTTTAAAATCATAGAGTAATCAAGGCATTCTATATAGATAAACTATACTGTATATAATACTTTTTACGCTGTTTAATAATAATCATTATTATTAGTTTTTTTAATTTAAGGCGCGTCACCATTTATGGTCATTAGCGCCCGGAGCCTTCTCAGTGCATTGCCCGCCTTTGAACAGTGTTCTCTCGTTACAGACAACACTGTCCATCATCGAACAGTGAGCTGTAGAGGCTCCTAGGAAGAAAAAAAAATCTAAGGGTAGCACTGGACTCGAACCTGGGACCTCCGCGCGGGAGTACAAAGCGCTAACCACTTAGCTAATGCCTTCCCTGTTTTTATTATTATTATTATTAATCCATCAGAATTTCACCAACAATCCTTAACATTCTGTTCGAAATGTTACATATCTCTAAATGATAATTCAGTGATTTTGCAAAATTTGCATGTTGGAAGAAATTAGGTAAACTACTTACTTTACCGTTTGAATTTTTAAGTATATCCTACTTTTCTCCCCGAAAAACTGTTCTGTCAATTTTTCTTAAACTTTGGGAATTTTAACTACAAATTATAAAAATTTACTATATCATTTATTTAAAACATTTTCCCAGGAAATTAACGTTAAGGGGGTACTTGAAGACTTTTGTTTTCGAACAGTCTTACAGAGTTAGGTACCTTCTCGGGAAGATTGGTCAAGATTGGGTCCGTCTGGTGTGATACCTGATTATTACCTCCGATGTTACATGGACGGTTCCAGTGGATGGTAGGTCTGGAGCTGCTGTTTATTTTGAGACCGGACATCATTTGGCAGTAGCTCTTGGTGTATGGACCACAGTCTTGCAGACTGAGGTTAATGCTATTCTTTGTTGTATCCTGAATGGGAGGGTATGTAAAACTAACTTAAAAGGTGTTTGATTTGCTCGGACAGCCAAGTGCGCTGAAGGCTCTGAGTTCATATGTCTTCACTTCCAGGTTGGTGTTAGAATGTTCTAAAAGACTGGAAGAGCTTTCTTCTCTGAAGGATGTGCTTCTAGTCTGGGTACCATGTCTTATGGGAATGTTTGGGAATGAGGAGGTGGATAGGTTAGCCAAATTAGGCGCCTCTCTCCCTTTCACTGGTCCCGAGCCTGCTGTTGGCATGTCTTCGGGCACATGTCTGTCAGGCTTCCAATCATGGACATCTTCACAGCATTCATCCTCATGGATGAGCACAGTTGGTTTCGGCAGTCCAAAATGCTCATAGGTGGACCGGGCAGGGCTGTTAGTGAGATGTTGCTGTGTCTTTCACGGAACTCTCTCAGGCATCTGGTAATGGGGCTCAAGCCGGATCCATTTTGTATAGTCTGTGAGACAGAGGGGGAAACACCCATCCATCTTATGACTGATTGCCTGGGTTGTGAGGTTCAGGACCTTTGGCCGGAACAGCATGTCAGTGAAAGAGCTTAGGCTGTTTCCCCTTAATGTTATTGTCCGATCTGTTGGGACTTCGGTGAATCTTAGATGGATTAGACCCGGGTCAGGATACTTGTTAAATACGTGGACCCGGTTTGTTGTTGTTTTTCTTGCGGTAGCCATATGAGCCAATGAGGCTTTGGATAGCGTAGGGTTTGGTTCCTCTCCACAGACAAACAATAATAATAATAATAATAATAATAAAGGGGTTCTCTGAAGAGAGCTACAATGTTCTTCGGGGTTCATGTATGAGGTAAATGCCATTTCAAGGGTAACGTTTTAGATCCATTATCTAAGTATTCAGTGAAAATTCCACTTTTTTCCCGTGAATTCCTCTCTATTCCTTCAGCATATGCATAATTTGCATGAACGCAAACGAGGCTGGTCAGTTAAGAGATGAAGGAAAGCAGTCAAATGTTAACTACTTCAAAAATTTAACTGCTTAACTTTAAAAAGAGTAAAATGGAAGTTCCCCCTCCACACACACCCAGACAGACGCGCCCGCATATATTAAATACACATACATATAGACTTTCTGTGAATGGAACTCATATTATAAACTGTTACAATAGAGTTACTTTATATTCCTTTTCTCTTTACTGGAAGATTTCATTTTCTCCATATTTTCTTTTCTCTATATATTTCTAGTTATGCGCTTTCATATTATATGTGTATATAAAAATACAAAACAGTAATACTTCTCCAACTGCTGGACCAGCTGTTTATGTATTCACATATTATTCTTATTTTTATCTTGAGATTTGCTTTTGTATCCTTTGTTGTTATTCACAATTACTTTATGCCCGCTCTGTACTTTGGGTCAGATGGATTTTGAATGCATCTTTGTTATAGTGTAAAAGGTTGCTGATTTAACATAATAATTTATATGACATAGTTAGAATTACAGATGTTATAAATATTGCAAGGTTAGTTCTAAGTTCAGTTCTAGTTAAGACTCCCTGCTGTACACAACTCAAATTAGTGCGTAAGTCAGCTTGTAATAAATAAAATTGTTTTTTTAAAAAGTGAATATTTTTAATATTACATATAATTGGCGCAGTCGGTAGGACTCTTCAGAATTATAGGGCAAATATAATTTCGGTTTTAACCGTTAATGAAGAGAACCAAGAGATCATCCAAGTAAAGCTGAGTGAACATCAGGTTTCAACATTGAGGATGAGCATAGGAATTTTAGCTTTGTGAGTAGAAAATTAAGGATTGTGTAAATCTAACATATAATTTAAAACACTAACTTAACAAATCTTATAACTCAAATATAATAGTTAATTATTAAATATTCTATAACACAATTGAATAACAAGTATTATATTTAATTGTATTGAGTATTAATTGTTTCAGTATAATTCAATTATTAAAGACTAATATTATCAAATAGTACTTAAGTAAAAATAGAAATAAGTTTAGTAATAAGTTAAATTGTAAGTAAGTTGGGAAAAATAGGTCCGTTTAAGAAAAACCCCCCAAAGAAAGCACCCATTAAATTTAATTCCCTAAATTCAGTTTCTACCCAAACAATTAGTTCAGAAATAATGGCGGTACCAGTGTTAAAAAAAGAATATCTTAACATGATACCAGAATTTTCTGGAGAACCAACCCTACTAAATAGATTTATATCAGTCTGTGACAAATTAGTTAATAAGTTCTATGTAAAGGACAATCCGGGAGACTTCCAAAACGAGTACTTATTTTCAACCATTGTAACCAAAATAAAAGGGCCGGCGCTTGAAGTGGTCACCAGCTCTAATTGTACCACTTGGGCAAACCTTAAATCCACGTTATTAACTAGTTATCTGGATAGAAGGGATTGTTTTACCTTAAATATCGAAATGGCTGAGTTGAAGCAAGGGAAGCACGAAACACCTTTCGAATTTTACGAAAGAATTCAAAAATTGCTTAACCTCCAGATAGCCTATTTTGTAAACACAATGCCCGACACTTCTCCGATATTGATAGATTACGCCAAAAATCTAGCCTTGAGAGTTCTCCTGCGGGGTCTCCAAGAACCACTGGGGTCCCTCATGAGGACTAAAAACCCAACATCCTTAGTAAATGCCCTTAACATGCTCACTAACGATTTCCAGTTCAAAATCAACCAGCCCAGTCCACCAGTCAACACGAAAAGAAATTACCCCCATCTACAACGTAACATTCCCTCACGACCGAACCACTTACAAAATCCCGACTTTTACCAAAGATTTCCCTACTCGCAACCAACTTACGTCTATAGATCCCCATTCCCTTCTAATAATCAAATTTCCCCAAAATCAAACTATCTACTACCTTCTAGGAATAGTTACTATCCTCAACAACAAGCTCAAAAATCTCCGCAACCCATTCCTATGAGTATTTCTACAAGGAATACAAACGAACCTATCCGGAAACATCCTAAACTTTACCAAATGACCGGACAACCCACGAATCACGCATCTCCTACAGAAAACCAAAATCAAGAAATGACAAATGAAGAATGGCATAATATATCACACTTGCAAAACCTACAGCTGGACGACCTCCAGGATCCGAATTATTCAGTGACCGACGAACCCGAAGGACAAACGAATAGAAATAAGGCATTAGGAAAAAATCATTTTTTAGGGTAAAAGAAACTAGGCACCTTTTTCCAATTATGAATTTACAGACGGATAAAAACGTATTGCCGTATATACTAGATGAAAGAACCAATTTCAAAATCCTAATAGATACTGGGAGCACGAGATCGTTTGTAAAAAAATGTATAGGTTTAAATTATTATAAAGAAAATGTAATAAAAGACCCTTTTGAAGTAGCCACGGCACATGGCGCGTCAAAGGAAAGCTATAGCACGAAAATACCGATAGTAGGAAAAAATAAAATGAAATTTTTCTTATTCGATTTTCATAAAAATTTCGACATGTTATTAGGACTAGATAATATTAAAAATTTAAATAAAAAATTAGATTTTATAAACGATAAATTAGTAATGCAGAGTAAAGAATTCCCCATATACTATTACGATACGGAAGTAGAAATAAAACCCGTTGCATCAGCAGAGAATAAAACATGCTGTTATATGATTCCCGCTCGTACTGAGAAAATAATAAAAATTAAAGTGCAAGGAATTAAAGACGGAGAAGGTATTCTGTCATACCAAAACTTATCAGGGTTAGAAATCCCACAATGCTTAGTTAAAATTAATAAGGGTGAAGCCCTTTGTACGATAACAAATTCCGAAACAGTAGATAAAGAATTGACTATTAGAACCCCATTCACGGTAGAAAATTTAGAGAACTATAATACCGTCTCACAAATTAATTCAGCAATGCCAAAACTCCAGTCTAATTTTAATATGCTAAGTAAAAACAAATCAAAATTTGACCATTCCCAAATCAGAACCGACCACATGAATACGGAAGAGAAAAAAGCAATAATTGAACTAGTTAACGAATATTCCGATATTTTCCACAGAGACGGAAACAACTTAAGCTTCACTAACTTAATAAAACATTCAATTAGGACAACCGATGAAATACCCGTTTACTCTAGAAATTATCGATACCCGGAGATTTATCGGAACGAGGTAAACAACCAAATTAACGAAATGTTAGCGCAAAAAATGATACGCCCATCTTATTCACCATGGAATTCCCCAATTTGGGTAATACCCAAAAAAGCAGACGCTTCGGGCAAACAAAAATTTCGAATAGTCATAGATTTTAGAGGACTAAACTCTAAGACTATAGATGATAAATTTCCGCTACCTAATATTTCCGATATCTTGGACAAGCTAGGAAAATCTCAATACTTCAGTACACTCGATCTTGCGTCCGGATTTCATCAGGTTGAGATGGATCCCCAGAGCATAGAAAAAACTGCCTTCTCGACAGATACAGGGCACTACGAGTTCCTCCGCATGCCCTTCGGACTGAAGAATAGCCCAAGCACATTTCAAAGAGTAATTAATAACATTTTACGGGGTATCCAGAATGAGAAATGCTTAGTATATCTAGACGATATAATTGTATATTCCACAAGTCTAGTAGAACACATCCAGCGGTTACGAGAAGTTTTCGAAAGATTAAGAAAAGCTAATTTCAAAATTCAGCTTGATAAAACGGAATTTTTAAGGAAGGAAGTGGCATATTTAGGTCACATCGTAACCTCAGAGGGAGTGAAACCGAATCCCGAAAAAATAAAAGTAATAAAAAATTATCCAATTCCCAGAACAGCTAAAGAAATCAAGGCATTTTTGGGTCTTCTAGGCTATTATAGGAAATTTATTAAAAACTTCGCGAGTATAACCAAACCAATGACCAGATGTCTAAAAAAATCCGCAAAAATTGACATTAATAATGAAGAATATATAGCCTCCTTCGAAACTTGCAAAAACATACTTTCCAATGAACCCCTCCTACAATATCCCGATTTTGGAAAAGAATTTACCTTAACCACGGATGCTAGCAATTTTGCCATTGGAGCAATATTAAGTCAGAATAAAGACGGCGCTGACCTTCCGATAGCGTACGCAAGTCGGACATTGAACGACAGCGAAACCCGGTACTCCACTATAGAGAAAGAATTATTAGCTATAGTGTGGGCTACTAAATACTTTCGCCCATATCTTTACGGCCGAAAATTCAACATCTTTACTGACCATAAACCCTTACAATGGCTGTTTTCCATCAAGGAGCCAAACTCAAAATTACTAAGGTGGAGGTTGAAATTAGAAGAATTCGATTATAAAATAGTCTATAAAAAAGGAAAATCGAACCAAAATGCTGACGCACTATCTAGAATTCAACTAAACATGAATGACCACAACAAAGGAAATTTCAACAACAACTCTAACGAAGAAGAAGACGATCCTGATCAGTGGATAGCTGAATTAGTAAGAACACATCTACCAGAATTGGAAAATCAATCAGTAGTGGCCAATATAGATGAAAATGAAACCCCTGGAGAGGACACAGAAATAGTGGAAGAAGAAGAAAGTAGCGACGATCAAACGGTACATTCTAATTATGAAGGAAACGCTATAATAACAATACCTGTAATAGACGAGCCAGTTAACGTTGGAAGAAATCAAATCATTTTATCCTTAGTTAACTATAACCCCCGAAAAGTCAAAATACAAAAAATATTTACTAATAGAACTAGAATAATAGTAGAAATATCCAAGAATAACTTTGAGAAAGACATCGTAGAATTCGCAAAAGAATATTTACTACCAAATATAAAATACTGTCTCTATTTCGAAAGTAATTTTTATGAAAAATTCACTCCAGTAATAATGAAGTATTTCAAGACCTCGCAACTCCAGTTATTTAGATATACAAAGAAATTATTGGATGTAATGTGCGAAGATGTTGCATATGAAATAATTGACAATTACCATGTTGGGAAAAACAATCACCGAGGAATTCAAGAGACCTATGAACAAATAAGAAAGAAATATTATTGGCCCAATATGAGAAACTATATCCAAAATGTCATAAACAAATGTGAAGTATGCTTAACCACCAAATATGAAAGAGCCCCTTTAAATCTAGAAATGAATTTAACGCCCACAGCCTCTAAACCTCTGCAAACAATTCATATAGATAGCTTCACTCTCGATGGCACTAAATTTCTAACCATGGTAGATAGTTTTTCAAGATATGCTCAAGCATATCGTATTGCAGGTGCACAAAGTGTAGAAATAATTAACAAACTGCTGAGTTATTTTACCCACCATGGAATACCAGAAACCATAGTCTCAGATAATGGTACAGAGTTTAATAATAGTCTAATAAAAGAATTGATGGCACTACATAAAATAAAAATTCATTTCACCAGTACTCAGCATCCCCCATCTAACGGAATGGTGGAACGAGTACATTCCACACTAATAGAACATATTAGACTTCTGAATAACCGGCCAGAATTTAAGAAAGATACTATGGAAAATAAATTAAAATATGCTATCTTAGCTTATAACAACAGCATCCATTCGGTTACAAAATTAACTCCATTTGAAATTTTATATGGCCACATTAACCCAAATTCCCCATTCGATATCGATATTAATACACAACTAACAAACGACTACATCCACCAGCATAAAGAAAAAACTAAATTATTATACGAACGAATTAAAGAAACTAATCAAAAGGTAAAGGAAAATATTCTAACAAAACGAAATATTATCAGGGAACCCCTTCCGGAAATTCCTTCCGATATCTATGTAAAAACTATGCAAAAACAAAGCAAGACCAAAAATAAATATAATAAAGAAACTGTAAAATCAATAAACAGAGACTTAAAAACTGCTCAGATCGAACCCAGACACCACAACACAAAACAAAAAATACACCTTTCTAAAATCAAAAGGCCCCGAAAACCAGAAGATATTCGTCCCACTGTTGCGAATGAATTTAATCCTTGTTCAAATCCTGTTCCAGGTCCTTCCTGTTCCTCGAAGGAGTCATGATAGGAGAAACAGTGATAAAGAACATTACGTATAACCATGGGATTATTCCCATAGATTTAGGCTTAGCACAATTAGAATTCTCCCACCATACCTTCATTCATTACTTTAGCTTAAAAGAAGTTTTCACCCAGCTAGACAATATGGAGAATTATTATAAAAATTTATCAGGAAAATTCTATGCCAATAATAATATAAATCTGGCTGCAATTGAATTTATCTCTGACAATGGTGCTAAACTTAGAGATATACTCAATTATTTTAAGTTCATTAATCATACTAGAGAATTGATACAGGAAAAATTAGAGGTAGTTACTGTAAGAAACAATATTAAGTCAAAGACGAAAAGAGGGTTAGTTAATGGATTGGGATCAATTGTAAAACTCATTGCTGGTAATTTAGATGCCGAGGACGGCCAAAGGTATGAAAATTTAAAGCATAATCAAGAAAATATTGAGAGTCAACTCTCTTCACAATATTCTATTAATGTAGACATTATTAAACAATTTAATAGTACCATAAGTGTAATTGAAGATAATTTTAAAGAATTAAAGGAGAAGTTATTAGCTATAAATCAAAAATTCAATGACTATGTAGAATTAGAAAAATTAAAAGATTCCTTAATTCAGTTGGATATTGTATACACTATCATATTAAGTTTAGTGAGTGACATGGAAAATTCTGTAACATTTTGCAAATTAAAAACATTGCATCCTAGTATTATTTCCACTAAAGAGTTATTTTTAGAAATTAAGAAAATCTCAGTTTACTATGCTAATAAGCTACCATTAGAAATAAAGTTTGAAAATATATTAGAATTAGAAAAGTTAATTAAAGTAGATTGTAAAATTAGTAAAGATGAAATAATTTATTTCTTGCAACTACCAATTGTGTACGAAACTGAGTTTCATCTCTATGAATTATATCCAGTACCATCTAGGTTTGAATCAGGTTATGTGACCATAATTCCGAAAGTTAAATATTTCTTAAAGCCAATTAAAAGAACTGATGAATGGCAAATTGAAGGGTTAAACAATAACTGTAATAAAATTAAATCAAAATTCCTATGCTCATCAGAACAAGTGTCTCATCAAGAACTGACCTGTGAAAAAGCAATCATTCAATCAGGCGACACAACAAAATGCAAGTACACCGCTTTGAAAATTCCTGAGAATTTCATCAACTGGATACCACAAATGGACCAGTACTTAGCAATATTTCCTGAGAAAGAAACCTTGAAGGTGGAACATCAAACTGGAACTACCATGGAGGAATTACAAGGAGTCTATCTAATTAGCCCAAACAAATGTAAGATTACCTACAGAAATAAACAATTACTACATTCAAGCAAAATAGTAGGACGCCCAAAATTTTTAAGCGGAATCAGATTCGAACTACAAAACTCTCAACTCCCTGAAGTCACAGTAGAACTTAAACATTTGGAGCAAATCAAGGTAAATAATGCTTGGCCAAATCCCAAAAGGACATCCATTACTACAACTATTAGTCTCTGGACGCTACTCCTTTATGGCATTTCAACTATGGGTATCCTATACATAGTATATCAGTGGCTCTACAAGAGACGCCAGCGATCATCCAACACCACAGCCGCTGCCAGCACTCAACATCCTCCGGAAGTTTCATCTAGGGGTGGAGGAGTTATAGTGTAAAAGGTTGCTGATTTAACATAATAATTTATATGACATAGTTAGAATTACAGATGTTATAAATATTGCAAGGTTAGTTCTAAGTTCAGTTCTAGTTAAGACTCCCTGCTGTACACAACTCAAATTAGTGCGTAAGTCAGCTTGTAATAAATAAAATTGTTTTTTTAAAAAGTGAATATTTTTAATATTACATATAATTTGTATATATAAAAATAGAGAGAGTTCCATTTTATTTTATATTTCAATCTTATCATACAGACTCCAGCTTTTTTTAGCAAACTATTTAGTCTTTTAGTCAGAATGTATGTATTATTACTGCATAAGTTTTTAAATGCCAATGAATTTCCAGCCAGAGGGTTTTTTTTAGTGCCTCTACTTTGTACATATTATATGTATATCTCATTACTTATTCTTGTTGATGCTTTGAGAGAAAGTATTACGTCGTGTCAGTAGAAAGGATTTTGGGCGAGGCGGCGCATCCTTTTTGAACAGCAACTTCTCCCACCCTACCCCGGACCCCTCTGGTTACGGCCCTGCCCCAACACATCCCCACTTCTTAACCTATATCCAGTCCTATGCAACCATTTATCCCTTCCGGCCGCTTTTCATCCCTTCACCTAGCATCCAATTCGATGATTCCATTTTCATCCCCACCCATTAACTGTATTCGTGGAAATATGTCGTTGAAAACTACAGCTAGGGAAAGGATCTTGACTTGGGTTGGTTGATTGGTTAAGGTGATGGACTTCCGACATAAAGATTTTAGGATCGAATCCAATGAATAATTTAAAGTTTTTTTTATTAAAATAAACAATTCCCCTCTCGCCTAGCGTAAGGTGATGGGCGATGGTGAAGGTCAGTGCGCGGTGTTAGAGTTGCTTCGGCTAGGTTCCGCTATCTTGTTGTGTAAAGTAGTGGTGGGGTGGGGAGGAGCTTTCTGTAGGCAGTAGGATGGGGTGGAAGAAAATGAAGTTATCTGTTTGGATGCCAGGTTAAGGAGTAGAGATAAGTGGGGGAGGAGAGAAAATGGAGTTACCGATTTGGATGGTTATGGTGCGGGGAGGGGTGGAAAAATGGTGTCAATTGGTTTGGATGTTAGGTTTAGGAGTGGGCAAGAAAATAGAGTAATAGGATTGGATGCTATGTTAACTGGGCTTGGCTTAGAGAGGTTGTCGAAATCGATAATTGGTCGGTGGGCGTGGCTGAGAGAGGAGTGGCGCAACTGGGTGGGAGATAATAGAGCCGTCGGATTGGATGACAAGTGAAGGAGGGGGGGAATGGTTGTCGGGTAAGGAGGGGGAGGGGTTTAAATAAAGGCATTGGATTGGATGTTAGGTTAAGAGGTGGGGGTGAAATGAGTCATCGGATTGGATGCTAGGTTAAGGGGGTGGCGGGAAGGATTAAATGGAGGCATCGGATTGGATGATAGATTTAGGAGTGGAGGTGGTGTGGAGACAGGACCGTAACCAACCAAGTGGTGGTGCTAGGGGGAAAGTTGCCACTCAAAAAACATATTTCAATCTCCCCTGAATTTGAAAATAGTTTTAGAAAATGATTTGTTTTTTCTCTTGGTCTCTTTGAGTATTTTGATGTAATGGTATGTTTATAAAACAATAAATACCTCAAAAACATTGAAATTTTGAAAGCTCAATGTTATATTGTAATAAAAGTAAAGCAAAGCAACATTCTATTTTTAACCATCATCACGGGATTTCTCACGACATTATCTGCTATACATCAAGTGTGGCTACTTTATGTTTTTTCTTTCTGTTTTTAGAAAATTTTGTTCATCCCCACAAAAAAAAAGCGAGAAAAAAGTGTATAGGACAGGCAAAAAAAAAAAAAATTTATTGTGGAGTAAAACCTTAACTTAACATCAACTTCGTTTGGGATAGTAGTCTTGGTGTAGGGTTGATTATTAGCTGGTGCTAATCTAAAATCTGTTTTTTCAAAAACTGAAGTAATTTGTGAGAAAGACAAAATGATAGGACCACTCTCTCGGACGGAGTGGGAGAAACCACATAAAGCCACAGCGACGGGAAACATAAGGAACAGTTCATACTACTGAGTTCATCACTACGTGTCATTACCCCTTTTCCACTCTATCATACTCTTATCATTTTCAAATGTAAAGTCCAGGCAGTCAGTGTCACTTATCATATTATAAAGTGCTAAACCATATTTAGTTAATTCATTTAAACCTGGCCATTTCTCTCCTTCAACAACCCTATTATATGCACAACATTTCCCACATGAAAGGCAAGATCAAGTTATAAAGCACGCGATGCAGTATGAAGGAGAAGGAAAGAGACGAGATTGAATCTGAATTTGGGTGGATAAGTCCTAATTGTTAACGCTTAACTAACCTGATTTGTAAAACCAAAAATAATCCCTTTGTCTTGTACTAGGATTAATCTAGTTATCTAAGTTTTATTACTTCTGAATAAAATGGTTATTAATGGATATGGATAGTGAAAATCCTAAAATCCTTGGCCTTTCCAAAAAATCCATCAGTAACTTATTGCGCTTGGCTTCGGTTATGGTGCCACTTATTTATTAATTAATAAAGGGTTTCATACCACTGAAATCACTGTTAAGAACAATAGCTTCAAGAGTTTTCAATAAAAAAATTAGCCAAGATGTTGCTATAATATTTAGCAGCACAGTGGCATTTTTCATTTGTTCTATTATTAACTGCGTCTATCACAATTTGTATGTAGTATGTGTATATGGAAAAAATTAATATATTTTAAAAATAAGATGGTATATCTTTGTCTAAGGCGAGATATGTTTTCAGATATAGTTCACATTTACATTTACATTCTACACAGTGCATCATAAACATTGTAAAAGAAAAAAGAAAAAAAAAAAAGAAAAAGCAAAATCTAGCTTTCTGCGTTGACAATACAAAATGGTAGATGTATTCAAATCCAAGAGTCACAACTAGAAGCATCCTGTGCCATATTCATATCACTGCCACGTTTTTACCATTCATTTTTTTTCTTTTTTTTTTTTTATGTAGGTATGACTTTGTATTGGTGTGTCTGTCTGTTTTGTGTATTTGCCAGTTCTATTTTTATCCTTTAATTTATGATATTTGAAATAAAACTTTCTGTTTGTTATTTTTTTTTATTTGTTAATTTTTGTTTTTATTTATTGATTAAAAAAAATTTGAATTTTAATTGAAATTCTGTATAAAAAAAAAAAAAAGATTACATCCTCACTGAGATACTATTATTAGTTTGTTTATATTAAAAATTTGCTTTAAAATTTGTGAGTGTTCAGTATAGATTCATAGGATTCGAAAAATGGAGAAGCATACATTAAATGATTCAAATTTAGTTACTCCCCCACCTAGGCCAGACTAGGAAGGTAGAGTTCGATTTATATAAATAGAACGACAGCTGTACAGTTCAGAAGAGTTTAAAACTAGTCAGCAACCTATTGCCTTCTTATCACTTAGCCAGTCTGTCTCTCTTTATATATATTCTCGCTACCCAACTTCTATATATTTGTAAAGTCCTTGCAGTTTGTGTGTTCTTTTCATTATACAGTTCTTCAGCATATCATTTACTTTATTTCTCTAAAAATCCGTTCTCTCTCCTTCTCACATCCATTATACTTCAATAGGAATATTTACGAATAACTAGATTTTTTTCCCCACGAAAGACGATATTGGATTAATAGTCTATTCCCTCAATTCAATGATAGATTAACATTACATTAATTTTATCAAAGGTTTCTTCTTTTTTTTTATCAACTAAACATTGTTGTTAAGTAAAAAACAGGAAATAAAATAAAAGAAAAATAACAAAAAATATTAAGTGGACTGTATATGTTGAATAGATTGAACTAAAGAATAAAGAGTGAGCCAATGGGCTCATATAACATGAACAAAATGAATATTAGATTAAATTTAAAATAAGTAGCAAAAAATACTTATTATACTCAACAAGCCAAAAGGAATGGCGCTCACCTTAAACGCAGAAACCTTAAAGTTAATGTGGTTCAACTGAAGTCCCTTAGCCCATATGGGGGGGTGCAAGGAAATGGGAAACAGGAAAGGAAACAAACCCCATATGTCTGTAACTCCAGAATCGTCGTCCACACAGTACGGCTGATGAATATAGATGAAGTATTTTAACGGGCTCCTGGAAGCTGTAAGGCCGGAGAAGCAACCGGAAGTAGACCATGTGCTTGTACAATCAATCTTAGCAGGCCGGGAGAATCCGGAGACACTCACTCGACAAGAGATCAGCTTATTAACACTAACCCCGAGGAAAACCAGAAGTGGCAACATTTGGGTTTTCACGAAAGGCAAGCGGAAGTGATCTAAAGTATATAAGTAGAAGGTGCTGTCTACTGCGTATATTGCTCGTACGAGTGTAAAATAGTGACTCACTTATTAACACTAACCCCGAGGAAAACCAGAAGTGACAACACATGGGTCTTCACGAAAGGAAAGCGCAGTGGTCTAAATTGAGAAGACAAATTACGTTCGCACATATACGTTGCTTGTCTGAGCTTTAGTTAGTGAC
This sequence comes from Triatoma infestans, assembly GCA_011037195.1. NCBI lineage: Eukaryota > Metazoa > Arthropoda > Insecta > Hemiptera > Reduviidae > Triatoma > Triatoma infestans. The sequence goes on from JAAEAF010009076.1 coordinate 15,573, forward strand.
TGACTTATTAACACTAACCCCGAGGAAAACCAGAAGTGACAACACACGGGTTTTCACGAAAGGAAAGCGCAGTAGTCTAAATTGAGTAGACAAATTTCTTTGCACACCTGAGCGTTAGCTAGTGACTGACTGGAGAGGCAATTAAAGGGAGTACCCCTCTCTCTACAATTAGGACACAGCCAATAGATTTATAAATTATTATATTTTAACGGCGGCAAATTTGAATTTGGATAAATACCGAACAATTGGAGTTGACGCTCATAATTGTTTATAAACGCCCTCGCATTCAAAGTTAATTTTTTTTAAGTAGTTGCAGCAATGATAGCTGGAATGCGGTAACTTACAGATCTCTGAAATTCTATCCGTGTATGTAAAACTAGTTTGATTTACCACTAATTAGAATAAAAATAAGATCACGCTGGTAATGTGCATCATCCCCATTTCAAAGTCCAAACACGCCAAGTCCACCAAAATGTCATTAATGTTTTTTGTTCATGAGATTTGGAAAAATGATCAACAGATCTTTTTCAGTTGAACTTTATTTGTTAAATGATGGTGATGGAAAGATTTGAAAATGGAGAAAATAACAAATTGGCAAACATAGTTTCACAAAAATTGAGTTGCAGATTCTGCTTCATTTAAATAAAGACTTAAAATTCAAAAAAGAAGTTGGTATGAAACACTAGAAACTTTCTCTTACAGTTGACCATCCATCCAATTAGCAGATTTCCTTTAATCTTTTTTTTTTTTTTTATCCAACGCCAACTGTTGGTAATTTAGCCATTCTGTCGCCGGCAACCCACTATAAGAGAGCCCTAGCGTAATAGGGGTCTTGTTCGGCAGCATTTGGGGGGGGGGTGTGGTGTAGATCGCTTCCTACTAGGAAATGCAAGCCCCCTGGAAATGCAAGATTACCTTATTACCACTCCTGCAGCTAAACGGTCTACAATTCCTCCAACATGCAACCCAATCGAAGGTTTTAAAAAGCAAACGGCCCTTTTAAGGACCAAAGTGATGCACTATACCTCTTATATTTCTACTGGAATGCGGGAGAATTGGATAGTACGAAATTTATAGAATGCAAGATTTCCTTTAATCTGGAATTCCGTTCCGCTCCATTTCTTCTTGGAAGCTGTTACTTGTTATAATGGGTATGATGAAGGAGAAGCAAATGGTTTGGTTTAGATTAATAAACTAGATATGGCTGAACACTGTATAATGTAAAAAGTGACACTGACTGCCTCGACTTTACATTAAAATAACAGAGAATGGTAGAAAGGTAAAGAGTAAGGTAGATGACACGTTGTGACTGGCGAGTGAACTCTGCTGTATATGACTCGTATATCTCCCGTCGCTCTCTCTCTCTCTCTCTTTCTCACTTTCTCTGCTATGGATCCAATTACATTGTTATATCTCCTTGAGAGTTATATGTAGACTCCACCTCGATGATAGATTATTACTCTTGAATCCTTGAATCCAATGGTGATTCTTCGATTATTTCGAAGCTGATTTCTAATTGATTAAAGCATGCTTGATGCGTGAAGTTTGTAGCCTATTCCTGCGGTCAGTATAGGGGGCGTAAGGAGCAATGCGTGTTTTTGTACGCGCTAAGAGAACAGCAAACGCTGATGTGACTGGAAGCAGCACCATGTAGTTGCCAACGCTTATTGTAAATTTCCTCAATAGAGGACTGTTTCTCCCATTATGGTATCCATAAAAGTCTTCACATACTTGTACCATGTAAACCAACAGAGCAAAAAAAAAATCTGGCAGGTCGGGAAGGTTTGGTAAATTCTCTTTTGTTGGAGAAATGCCTGAGAAACCGAAAGAACCATTCAGTAAAGTGATCTCTACAAAGTGATTACAAATTTCGAATCGTAAACTTCGAGATCCACCGGAGAAAATCCCAATCGGAATTTCAAGTTATGCTACTCCTCTTCTATAGTCTCAAAACGTGTTTTATCATTGTAAACTCAACTTTAAAAAAATCTGGTGTGAAACACTCACACAACTTTCTCTTACACCAGTTTTCAAAATTGTAATTGACAAAAATTTTTATAGTTAGTTTACAAAATTTAATAAAATTCGTCGTTTTTTTTTTTTTTATGGAGAAAATCACAAAAACTGTTCAGTAAAAAGGCACTTCCGGTCTTCTGATTTTCTTCAAACTCAGAATTTCAGCAACATATTTAAATTTAATTAATATGATTTAGATGATAGGATTGTGTAATAAACTGAATTAGCACATTAGAGGACAAACTAATCCCACTTCTCCCCCAAAAGCGCCCTTAAATGAATTTTCCTAGAGAAAGGTTTCAAATAAAAGTTGTAGATTTTTTGTAAGGGTAGTTGATATACCAAGTTTGAAGAAAATCGTTGGAGCCATTTTTGAGAAAATCGCGAAAAAGTGCAAAAAAAAAACAAACTAGTAAAGCGGTACTTCCGGTTGAGGAATTTTGACAGATGACCCACTATCGGATCCCACGGTGATACCTAAACGGAATATCAAGTTTTAACTTTCTACGATTTTTCATTTTTGAGGTATGCTGTTCACATAAATACACACACCATTTGCTAAAAACCACTTTTTTGGACTAATGGGACATCAAAACGGATATTTCCGGTGAAAACTTGATATCGAAAATTTGACTCGATTAAATACTTTCTCTTACTAGGAGTAAGTAAAAAATCTAATACTATACAACGAAAACCGCTTACGATCATAAAAAAAGGTTTTAACCTAAATAACATACGTTTCCAAATTTTATTTTGTATTATTTCTTTAAAGGACACCTATTTGTTAATGTACGAGTACTTTATAAATTAGCCTGAAATGTATGCCTTAATTTTTAGTTTTATATATATATTTTGTTATTTCAAACTGACTATAGTTTATAAGATAAAATAATGTTACAAGTAAACACAAACATCATAAAATAGTTAAATTTATCTTTTTTTATTTTTAGCATTTTGTTTTGTATTGCCTTCTCAGATTTCCTAGGCTCTCTTGCTTATCTTTAGTGACAAAATATACTTACTTTATCTCTGTTTTTTAATTAAAAGTTATATGAGACGGATGCTGGGGGGAAACTTAAAATATCTTCAAAAGATATTTATTTAATTATGTAAGACATTTGTTAATATTATAATGATAACAAATAATGAGAATCTTTGAAGAAGTGAGATGAAGTTCTTCATTTAGTATCATTATTCATTTTAGAACTTCTAGTCCAGGTTGTAGGACATTTCTACCATCAAAGGCCATTCAAAATTTTGTGAATGATTAAGTACACAGTTACTAGAAGTTATTGCTATATACTTTGCAGGTTTCCCATCTCCAGAAAATCTGGTATGAAACACTCAAACATTTTCTCTTATATCTTTTAATAAAAATGAGTGTGGTTATATTATAGTTTAGTAGTCAAAAGCCACAAAAACATGAACAAACTGTATCAATTGATTAAGGGGTGGTGTGTGACTGTAACATGAAGTTGAAGTCAACTATCTGCACGTATTGATAATAGCCTTATTCTAGTGGATGGATAAGTTTCTCGAAACCGGTCAGAACTAACAAAATGAAGCCAAAATGAAGATTAAAACTCGTTGATGTTATCCAGCATTGCGCACCCAGACCACATATTCTACAATTTTCTTTAAACTTGGGAATGTTAATTGCAGATATCACTTTTATTTGAAACATTTTCCCTGATAACTTTGATTTTTAGTGAAGTTCTGAAGAATCTATATGGACTAGAATGTAATCAGTTGAAGTACTACTTGCATTGGGAGCTATGCAGATTAGATTCTAACTTGGGGATTGGCTCTTCAGCCTGCGCTACCGCGACACCCCATGGATCTATTGTGGCACCCCCCTAGTTGGAGGCCCTTCCCCGGTCCTGTCCTTTATCGGTCTGTGGAGTTGGGGGCCGCCCAGGTGGTCAATTAGGGCACCTGCCATCAGAGCACCCTCTCGAGTCCTCTTGCCTTAGAAGACTTAATAGGTCCGAGAGGGGGCCCCGGCTGAGGCTTGTTGGCACCAGCTTCTCTTTACCAAAGAGGCGGTACCTTAGCCATACCACGTGCAGCGGCCGTCTCCTCTTCTTCCTGACAAAACCTACACAGGCTATCCGTTGCCAGGCCCATGCGATGCATGTGCTTATTTAATCTACAATGGCCAGTGAGAACGCCAACTGCTATCCTTATGGCCGCCCGGCCTAGTTGGAGTAATTCCGCAGTTAGCTTGGGCGAGTGGCTATGGATAAACTTTTTCGCCTGCTTCTGGCCTGAAGTTTTGACCCACCATTCCCTTTATCGGTTCTGCATCCATGTCTTAATGGATGCACTCCTGAGGCATCTTGAGACGCCACAGAACGGCTCCGGCCCGATAAGTGCTCTCATTGAACCCTTCCGGGCCAGGCGGTCCGCCGCCTCATTGCCTCTGTAACCCGAGTGCCCAGGTACCCAAACCAGGAAGACCTTATTATGGCTACTAATTTCCCTGAGTGCACCTAGGCAGTCCCACACCAGCCTTGAGCTGATCTCCCACGAGTCAATTGCCCGCAGAGCAGCCTGGCTATCCGAATAAATGACGACTCTGGAGTTATACACTCCCCGTCTTCTGATTTCGGCGGCGCAGATGGTAATCTCGACTAGCTCTGCCTGAAAAACCGTGGCTAGTCTTCCCAGGCTCATCGAGATATTACAACTCGGATGAGCCTCGTACACGCCGGCTCCCACTCCATCTTTCATCTTAGACCCGTCCGTGTACCATATAGATTCGCCTGTAATTGGCTGCCGGTTCTTCCATACTCCTCTATCTAATATCAAGACCTTGAAGCGTTTTTGGAAGTCGTATCTAGGAGTCATTATATCCGAAGGCAGACCCAAAATCGGGTCTGCCTTCTACTGAGCTATGCAACATATATCTCATCCATCTTTATATTAATGTTAGGGTATCTAAGTAATAAATTTTATATTTATTGACACATTGAACACCTGATGGGAAGCTAAAATCAATCTTAGATGGTGAAGTTTAAGCCATTTTCCTGGCCCTAAAAAGACTTGAACAAGAACGGCCTGGGAAAGTGGTACTTTCTATTGATTCCCAAGCGGCAAATCAGGCATTTACAAGTCATGTCACTAGTGAGTTTCGTGATACTTTGGAGCGACGTCCTATTGCGGATAGCCCTATTTCTTCGGGCTGGGAAATTTATATGCACTGCCCTAACCTAATCTTTGTTCCTAAAGCCTAGCCCTAGAATAATGGAAAATGAGCAGACTAGCTTGCCAAATTGGGATCACAGAAGGAATAACCAGCGCCTCTAATAGAGTTCAATGTGGCGAAAAGGGGCCTGAAAAGAAAGTTCAGGCAGGAGGGAGTTGCAGGACTCCATAAACAGGTTGGAGGAAATCAGTGAAGTATCTTGAGCACTCTAGAACGTCGGTTACCCCCCCACAGTCTGGCCCAGAAGCGAAGCGGTTGCTTGCTTTAGACATGGTAACAGGGCACGACTATCTCTAGGCCCATTTACACCGTATTGGTGTGGTTGATCCACCATTTCAAAAATTTATTGGATAATTTATTGGCTTTATTAACTAAGCAATAAAGAGAAAGTCGTGTACAAGTGTTATAGCAATAGATATTTGATTGATTCTAAGTCCGATTTTCTCAGTTTTGAAGGATCATAGAAATGAAAATTTAATAAGCGAGCAAAGGTTTAAGTTAAGTTTATTAGTGTGTTGATAAGTTGGGGGTTATTCCTTAATGTTAGAGAGAACTAATCTAACAAAACCTTAGGGGTCTTTCCCTTTAATAACAAAGCTAGTAGAAAGGACAATTAAGGGTACATTAATAAAGTTATTCTAACAATAGGGACAATGGGTTATAGTAGGTTAGGTAACCCTTGTGTACTAGTGTAGTCGTAGTGAAGTGAGTAGTAGTAAGATGGTAGGACCGTGTAAGGATAGCAAGGTTTATATGAAGTACCTTGTTTTCTGTTCGCTCACTCTCTAGTCTATTCTTGTGCGTTGTTGACTCTCTCTTTCATCTCACTCTCTCACTTTCTCTATGTGTGCGTTAGTGCTGGCTGTAAGTCAAGGAGAGATGGGCTATATGCTTGCTATGTTGTTTGTTGAAGATGTGCTGCTGGTTCTCTAGCACTTTCCTTTAAAGTATCAAAGTCCTCCTTCGGGAGCGGTAGCAAGGCTATGAAGGCGGGATAAACATCTTAACTGTGCTGCTGGCCAGCAAACCTTGCACACTTCACTTCACTATGTCCGGACTTACTATATGGCTTTACCTCAAGTCAACTTTATTATTATTGTTCTATGTGTTTTTTGTGAGCCTATTTGTTAAATATATATGCGGTCTTCCCCTTCTACTTTCACTACCTCCTTTGTGCCGTTAAGCCGTTCAGTCCATGTCGCTCATTGGTCTCTGTCTTTTGCTAATGATTTCTTGCAATGTGCTACCAGTTCTATCTTTCCAGGTCAGTCTCCCCATGAATACCCATAAGGTGTCTAAAAACAACTGGTTGACTGTTCATTTTGATTATTTCTTTTGCCCTGAATCATCAATACTCCAGGCTAAGGTGCTGGTCTCTCTGCTGGAGGCACCCATACCATGGAACAAAATATGTATTGCAACATATTAAATCCTTATTAATGTGATATACACGACAGAATCGCATAATATATTCAAATGACACTTTAGAGCCATTGGGCCTAACAGGCCAATATAGAATTTGTTTTCGATCATGTTCATTGAGTATGACTTACATTTTGATTTCGTCGATTGATTGAAATAGCGGGAATCCTGAATTATAAGTACCAGTTTCAGATTGTTTCATATGTAATCATGTAAAGTATAATCATGCTTTAAAGAGTTATGTACGCTTTTGGTCGTGCATGGAATAAATTTGTATTATGTAAATATAAATTTGTATATCCTTCCCCAGAACGCTCCGTAATTGAATGTATTCCGGGAAAATGTTAAAGAAAATTGTTGAACTCGTTTTCGAGAAAAATGAGAGGGCCGAGAGACAGACAGACAGACAGACAGAAAGTGAGAAAGAGTCCAGTTTCTAAAAACCAAATTTTGGAGTTTGAGGCTCTCAAAACATATATTCCTAGTAAAAACTCAATTTAAAAAAATTGACACGGTTGCAATTTCTCCTCCTATAGCAGTAATAGGTAGTAAAAAATGAAATAAGTAAGTAAAACAGCTAAAAATGGAGGCAAAAAAATGAACATACATTTTTGTGTTATGATGTAATTATGAAAATTGCTTGTGAAATAGCTGGTGATAATCTGTAGATGTAATTTGTTGAGGAAGCGAGATGTGTAGGTAGGTGACTTACATACATATAAGTATGAAAGGTTGTGTTGCGGGAAATCCAGATTATATTAGGGAGGTTAGGATGGTTGGATATGAAGTCATAATCCAATTTTTAGTAACGCGTTTTTATTAGCTGAGAAAAGGGATTTTGAGGTCAGCGAGAAGGATTTAGTTGGAAGAATACAACGGGGCCATTGGTAATTCTTCCGAGGGCTTTGGATTGGAAAGATTGAATGCGGGAGGTGTTGGAATGTTTGCATCCTAACCCTTTAGTCCAAAAACTCTCTTCCCTTACTATCCCACACAACCCTTCCAGGAGACTGAAATGCCACTGACCCCGCGACCACCTAACTTCATTTTATCGGTTGCTAACAGCCACTAAACTGTAATACATATAGGGAGTAGCTCCACTGAGAAGCATCTCCCAACAAGTTTATCATACTCCATTTTTATGTCACTATCATCATATTCACTTGTTATACTATCTGTGAATTTCTTAATAAAATAAAAAATTAGCAAGGTTGGGGAAATTATATTTTTTGTGAAAAATTAAATTGTAATAGATATAATGGAGAGTTTGTTGGCATAATTTCTTAAGTTGATAGCATTATCATATTTTTTTTTCGATGTATGTTATATATCAAGTATGTCGCCTTTTATCCAGCCTTCTTCAGCCATTAAAATTAAATATATTTTGCTTTGTTTAAAGTGGTGTTTAGTGCAATATTTATAGTGTTTTTTTTTTGTTTACAATCTTTCATGTTGATTAATTCTATTTTTGAGGTATTGAGCGTTTGGCCGATGTAAGTTGCAGAGCACATTGTTAAGTAAATTTTGTATGTAATAATTTTTTGAACGTAGGAGTTTTGATGTAAGATCTTTTACTCTAGAGTAGTGACTTTCTATTCACTATTTTAATTTGGTTGTAGCTTTTTGACAAACAATTTCAGGGGGACACTGGTTTTTTTCGAACACAGATTTCAATGTTGTAAATTGGATGTTGAAGTTCGGTCATACAAAAGAACTCTTTTTAAATTTCTACCGATGTTTCGGCAAATTTATTGCCTTCTTCAGGGTCTGTACAAAGTTTTAATACAAATAAAAAATAAAGTAGAAACAACATAAAATATGAACTTAAAATAAATATTTTCAAAATAAATTAAAAAAAAAAATAAACTATATAAATAAACTAAATAAAAAGTATGATATATATAGCACATTTAAATTTATTTTAAACTATTGTTGTAGAACAGATCAATATTAAACTAAATCACAACTATTGAAACTTTGACAATATGTGGCATATATAAGAGTAAAGTATGGAAATAACTTAGGAAATGTACTTACAAAAATTTTCAGTTGGAATTCCAGTAGTAATTAACCTAGTTTAACCTGTGACATACCATCACCAAGTGTTACGGACATTGGATGGGTCAAGGTTTATAAAGGGCTAGGAGAGCGGATGGGAAAACCGTGTCTTAGTCTGTATGTTGTTTTGGAAATTCCAGGGGATTGTTATAACTGAGGGATAGGTTTTTGGTGTCAGTTCTAAAAGTGGTAGATAATTTATATTTTTTAATATGAATCATTTCCAATATACTGTTGATGGAGAGAATTTTAGTGTTTTCCATATCAAATTCATATTTGTATTGTATGCAATGTTTCGTTAGTGATGTAGTCGGTTTTTTTTAGTTTTACAGTCGTATTTATGTTGGTACAGTCTATTTTTTTGAATATTGAGATGTTTGTCCTATGTATGTAGCAGGGCATTGTAAACAATTTATTTTATAAATTATATCTGATAATAAAGTGATGGGTGTGTGGGGCTTTTAGTTTAGAAAAGAGTATGTTTAGAGAATTGAAAATTTTTGCAAGTACATTTCCTAAGTTATTTCCATACTTTACTCTTATATATGCCACATATTGTCAAAGTTTTAATAGTTGTGATTTAGTTTAATATTGATCTGTTCTACAACAATAGTTTAAAATAAATTTAAATGTGCTATATATATCATACTCTTTATTTAGTTTATTTATATAGTTTATTTTAAAAATCATTTTATTTTGGAAATATTTATTTTAAGTTCATATTTTATGTTGTTTCTATTTTTTTTTAATTTGTATTAAAACCTTTGTACAGACCCTGAAGAAGGCAATAAATTTGCCGAAACGTCGGTAGAAATTTAAAAAGAGTTCTTTTGCATGACCGAACCTCAACCTCCAATTTGCAACATTGAATATGTTGAATTTGCCGGTCGTAACGAACACCAAAACAACAGATTTCAATCTTTCAGCTACAAATTTGGTCTATCTCCCCTAAATTAGTTCTCCCTTGTATATATATATATATATATATACCGTTCCTTCATCATCAAGTGAGTGGAAGGAAAGAAAATTTTCTGTTTATATCATAGTCCTAAAGAAGATAGTCCAAGTAATCCAGCCCAATTTGATTGTGCTCTTTCATACCATAGATTCTGCAAATAACCTAACCTTGAGACTGGAATAAAAAATATAAATATTAAAGAAATATCTAAAATTCTGTAATGAAAAAGTATTTTCTTGACCGTTGACCATATTATTTATGAATAAATTTAATAAGAATCGGTCAAGAAGAACAACCTGGTGGAATTATGTTAACATAACGACAGCTAAATCATGATTTAACACAAGCAGCTAGTAGATAACTTTTATTTTAATTTTTTTGTTTATGTTTCTGTGCTGTAAACAATTTTTTTTTTAAGTTTATATGATCAATTAAAAATATTTTTCGCTATATCTTTAAAGACCCTCTAAATATTTAGGCCCCTGATAAAGATCGAAAACTTTGTCGAAATGTTGGCATATTTGAAGGATTTTTTTTTTTTTCTTGATCAATCGTTCATTAAATTTATTCATAAAATAAATTCTATAATTATAATTTGTAATATTTATTATTTTACAAAAATTTTGTGCAATTCAATATATTAAGTATATAAAATTTTGTACGGCCTTAAGGTGATTATGATTTTTATTAGATTGAAGATAGTTTTTTTTTTTTTTTTTTAAATTTAAGACGCGTCAACATTTATGGTTTTTGGCGCCCGGACCCTTCTCAGTCTCAGTGCGCTGCTGGCCTCTGGTCCGTGCTCTCTCGTTACAAAGAACGTGTCTTTCACCGGACAGTGAGCGGTGCGACCTCCTAAAAAAGAGAATATCACGGAAAAAGACATATATTTTACTTGTAGTCCGACAATTTAGAATACCATTTTAGAGTAAGGGCATTATCATGGAATAAAATGTGATTAATAATCACATTGGAAGAGGTAAAATATAATCAATATTATATAATCCTTATATAGATTCTGGGTTGAGACTGCGTCAGTGATTTGCTAGAAACTGACGTTTTATCTATATTGCAATGAGCCTCTTCAGGGTCGTTATACTTTTAAAGCCAATAAGGCAAGGTATAACGGCCCTGAAGAGGCTCATTGCAATATGTTGACGAAACGTTGGTTTCTAGCAATCCACTGATGCAGTTTCAATCCGGAAACTCAAGTGTTTTTCATCTAAATGGTCGCAGAAAACCTAAAAAGATCAATTTTATTTAAATTAATAAATAAATAACTTTATAGATGTAATGAGAAAAGACAAATTTCAGTGTCATATCAAATTTAATAATAGAGCCAAGTTATTTAATATAAACTTAATAAGAAGTGATATTTAATTATAGTAATAACTAGTTAGTTTATTTTCTAAGGAAATATAACATCATGGTAACACTATAATTAAATTTCTTATAAAGAAATATTTCTTACTTTCATAAGTGTCTTTTATTAGAAATATTTTCTAGATTTCTCATAGAAATATTTATTTGTTATACGGGAAGAAAATTTCTTATTTAATTAAAAATTAATATTAAAACACATCGATTTGAAAAAAATAAAATAAAATAAAAATACATTTAATAAAAATCATGAAAAGTTAATTTTCCAAATTTTAAATATATCTAATCTTATTACATAGAAAAGAAAAAATTGTAAATCTTTTGTTATTATATATATTAGAATTGTGCCAATTGTATCGTAAAACTTTTTACTTGCAAGTTATATTATGTACTTTGAATTCAGTATTCAGAGTTGTAAATGTATATATATCGATAAAATGCATGTGGGGTAGATAAAAGTGGGATAACAGGTTTTCTTCATAACTGGGTGTCTGGGGGGGGGATCATAAAAGTACTCCTCACTGCTCTATCAGCTGATTCAACCTGTGTATGTGCAAGCTTGTATGTGTGTCAGTATGGAACCAGTTTTATTTGTTTGTCTATTTATATTTAATTCTTAGAAGGCAAACTGTTTATAATAAGATTTCAAGAACTTTAAATGTTATATACAAAAACAACAGATAAATAAATATAAACACACCTTATATATATATTATAGTAAATATTTAATTTGTTTTACACTTTTATAATGTAAATCTTCTTATTTAAAGTAACCCCTAAAATAATGTTGTTACTAATTGTAAAATTTGTATTACATTCATGTACACTTGTAAGCAACGTATATACAATAGCATGGCTTCATTTTGCCGGTTCTGACCAGTTTCGGATTTTCATCCATCGTCAGAGTAAGGATTGCAATCGATTGTGTAGTGAGATGATTTAAACTATTTGTTTATATCACAAACGATACTAGTTGATTGTTTGTGGGAAGGTAAATGATGTAGAGCTTTCTTTTAAAATAAGTACCACTTCAGCACAATTTATGGTACAATTAGCAACATAATTTTGCAGTGCCCCAATGGCAGCATTGGAAATATTGCTGAGCTTATCTCCGCTGCATCTTTTGATAGAAGCAGAGACGAGGGCCAGTGCGTACAGACTAATGAACAATGGCCAGTGGAAACAAAAGAGCTCCTTGGCCAAGCATTTGGACATAATACAGAAGGTTGACCCTGGCCTTATTTTCAATATGGCTGGGGAAGAGTGCTGCCCAGCCTTCCACTTTGATATCCCCTTCCAGGGGATCTTTAGTTAAGATCGGAATGGGCTAAAAGTTGGGAAAATCGAGGCCGGACTGGGGGATCCTGATTTACGGATGGATCCAAAATGGCCTGCAGAACTGGAGCCGGAGTATATGGAATTAAACCGGAGGTAATCATTGAGAGGCCACTTGGTGGATACTCCACGGTATTCCAGGGTGAAGTTTATGCTATAAAGGTCTTTGCTGAGGAGAACTTACGTATGGGCCCTAGGAATAGGGAGATAATCGAAACCTGGCATCTTTTCGGACAGCCAGGCGACAGTGAAGGCTCTTGGGGCATTCAGAATTATTTCTTCCCTAGTCGGGGAGTGTAGAGACTCCCTGGAGGCGCTTTCCCGGCACAATAAATTATTTATATATAATTCTTCCTCCTCAGTTTGGCCTAGGTAGGGTGTAACTAATGATTCAGATTCCCACAAATCTTAATGATTCGGATCTCTTATGGGATTCAAATCTTAATGGGTTATATATACGAGGTGTGCAAATTAAGTAATGAGACTGATTTTTTATCTTTTTTTTATTCAAATAAAATTACAATTCAACATTGTCCTTTTCAAAGTAACTACCTTGGAAGCCACACAACGCTGAAGACGATTTTTCCATTCGTCATAGCAGTGCTTGAACTAGGATACTGGAATAGACTTCAGTTGGTCGGTTACGGCTGTTTGAATATTCTCCAATGTTCCAAAATGACGTCCCTTGAGGTGATTTTTCAATTTGGGGAACAAAAAAAGTCACATGGACTCAAGTCGGGTGAATAAGGAGGCTGAGGACCACAGGAATGTTATTACTGGCCAAATACTCATTAATAGAAATCGCGGTGTGACACGGAGCATTGTCGTGATGCAACACCCACTTGTTTTTGATGTTTGGTCTCACACGCATGACTCTTTTTCGAAGTCTCTCAAGAACTTCTCGGTAAAAATGTTGGTTTACCATTTGGCATTGATGCACAAATTCTTTGTGAACGATTCCTTGGCTATCAAAAAGCAAATCAGCATGCATTTGATTTTTGACTTGCTCATTCTTGCTTTTTTTTGGCCTTGGAGAGGTTGAAGTGTGCCACTGCATGCTCTGACGCTTAGTTTCTGGGTCATACTCAAACACCCAAGACTCGTCTCCTGTAATAACACGTTCCAAAAAATTGGGATCGTTTTCAATTGCTCCCAAAAAGTCAAGGCTCCTTTCCTTTCTGATGTTTTTTTGCTCTTGTGAAAGATTTTTCGGAACCATTTTTGCACAAATTTTTCATATCCCCAATTCATTAGTCAAAATTTGATGAACGGTTGTGTGAGTCAAATTCAACTCTTCGCCGATCATTCGGACTGTCAAACGACGATCTGAACGCACGAGATCGCGGATTCTGCCAACATTTTTGTCGGTTCTTGAAGATGAAGGCCTTCCGCTGCGAGCTCGTCTTCAATTGATTCCCTTCCTTCTGCAAACGACTTAAACCACTTAAAAGCCTGTGCTCTCGACAAAACATTGTCTCCATAGGCCTGGCACAGTTTTTCAAACGTTTCCGTTGCACTGTGCCCAAGTCTGAAGCAAAACCTGATAGCACAACGTTGCTCGTAATTGATGTCACTCATTTTTAAAATGCACTGAAAAAACCTTGCTCACAAAAAAAGTCACTACGGAACACTGCAAGAACTCTAGCATTTTCAAATTTGCACTGGACGTGTATCAGATGTTTACTTGCCCTGCCACGCATGCGCTGCGTCTCTAGTGTTGCCAGATCGAACACTAGAAAATCAGTCTCATTACTTAATTTACACACCTCGTATATATATATACACCACCACCACCACCAACATTTGGATATTTTTTAAATTAAATGAACAAATTTTTAAATAAAATCTGTTAGTTATTAACTGCAGTAAGAGAAAGTCGTGTGAGTGTTTCACGCTAAACTTTCTTTATTTTATATCAGTATTTCATGCTAATTTTTTTAAGGTATTTTGATTTTTGCACTCTCTCTTACTGCTTGTTGGTAAGAAAAAGTACTGCGATCGTGTCAAGTTTTCGATATCGAGTTTTTCACCGGATATACACGGTTTAAGGTCAATGGGATCCGACAGTAATGTTTTGTAAAAAAAATCGGTCAACCGGAAGTACCGCATGACTGAATGGATTTTTTTTTCCCCCCACTTTTTTTGTGATTTTTCTCGACTATTTTTTTATTTTAATTTTTCCTTTCAATTACAACATATTATATAGAGAAAAACTTGTATTTGAAAGTTTTCTCTGGGATTTTTTTTAAATTTTTTTAATTTTTTTTTTTATAAGGCGTCTCAACATCTGTGGTCATTTGCGCCCGGAGCCTTCTCAGTGCACTGCCGGCCTCCGGACAGTGTTCTCCCGTTACAGACAACACTGTCCATCACCGGGCAGTGAGCTGTAGAGGCTCCTAGGAAGAAAAAATCTAAGGGTAGCACGGCTGGATTCGAACCTGTGATCT